>JAOWAN010000047.1:8448348-8472600 GCA_028566635.1 Lobelia cardinalis | reverse complement strand
CTCTCTCTCTCTCTCTCTCTCTCTCTCTCTCTCTCTCTCTCTCTCTCTCTCTCTCTCTCTCTCTCTCTCTCTGTCTCCGCACATGCACACATAAAATTGGGAGATATAGATGTGTGCCTCTTGTCTCCCTCGTTTGTTGCTTTTCTTTTTTGAAGACAAGAACCTTTTACCCTCTAAATTTTTGTGCACCTTTTGTGAAAACCTTCAGCTGCTTTATTTCTCGCAATTGTTACTTTGGTTCTGTAGGTTTATTTGGTGGCTGCACATCCTTTAAAACTACACCTTGTTGCCAATGGATTAGTCTTCTCCATAGTTAGAACTGTATTGAACATAGAAAAGCAGGATGTATCAAATGCTCATTATATATCGTCTAAAAATGGGGTATCTAAAAACTTGGCATGGATCAACATGCTTCAGCTGTCACTTTTGTTTTTAATAGTATATTGATTAAATGATCTTTTTTTTTTTCTTACGAGTGTGAACAGTCAAGCACCCACTCACATCTGGAAATGTATCTGCCTGGCTCTCTATTTTCGTTCTTTTTTGAAGATGAAACTTTTACCCTTTTTATCTGACTGAATTAATTTGTGCAACAGTCATTCCATATTCTTCTGCACTGTTTGTCAAATTCTTCGGTTGCTATATTTCTCTGAGTAGTTGACTTGGTATTGTAGGTTTATTCAATGGCTGCACATCCGTTACAACCACACCTTGTTGCCACTGGAACCAATATAGGTGTCATTGTCAGTGAATTTGATGCTAGATCTCTTCCAGCTGTGGCGGCCCTACCAACACCAGCAGAAAGTCGAGAACATGCAGCAGTGTATGTTATTGAAAGGGAACTGAAGTTGCTACACTTTCAGTTGTCTAACACTGCAAATCCATCTCTTGGAAGCAATGGATCCTTGACTGAGGCCGGAAGGTTTAGGGGAGACTCTTCTGAGCAACTTCACGTCAAGCAGATCAAAAAGCACGTCAGCACTCCTGTTCCACACGATTCGTATTCAGTTCTCTCTGTGAGCAGTTCGGGAAAGTAAGTGGCCACTGACGTAGGAATCTGTGGTATCATGTTGGTCAGGCATTAGCATCATTACAAGTACTACTAATCAATACTCGCATATCACATTGTTGCTTTTTACTTTTTCTTTTCCCACATATGCCCAATTGTTTAGACCCATATTTGCCTTTTCTTTTAAATGATCTTCATGAACTTGTTTCATATGGTGCGGAGTTACTCATTTTAGAGTCTTATTAATCATTGGTACTTCCCTAGCATCAATAAAAATGTACTAGAATGATCCTTCTCATGGCTGTGTTCTTACTATGCCATTTTTTGCAGGTATGTTGCAATTGTATGGCCTGATATTCCTTACTTCTCAATCTACAAGGTCAGTGACTGGTCCATAGTAGATTCAGGCAGCGCAAGGCTTTTGGCTTGGGATACTTGTCGAGACAGATTTGCTCTATTGGAATCTGCAATTGCTCCAAGAATGCCCATAATTCCAAAAGGGGGCTCGTCAAGAAAAGCTAAGGAAGCTGCAGCAGCAGCAGCACAAGCAGCGGCAGCAGCTGCTTCTGCTGCTTCTTCTGCAAGTGTTCAAGTTCGTATCTTGCTGGATGATGGGACATCAAATATATTGATGAGGTCAATTGGTGGGCGCAGTGAACCGGTATATAGATCTGCTCTCCTTAGCTAACTAGGTGGAGACACGTGCCTTACATGTCTGCATCTACTTAGAATAACATCAATATATTACTCCCTTCGGCCCAAAATGAAATGGTAATTTTGGGTCAACTATATTTGATTGGGTTCTAGCCGTATTTTCAAAAGAAATCAAATACTACAATTATAATATTCTTAGATGTAATTTCCAAATGTATAATGTTATTAGAGCAAATTATTAAAAAAGTGGTTGATTTTTGGAAAAGGGACACTCATTCTGGGACCAAAAATTGGCACTCATTTTGGGATGGAGGGAGTACAAAATAACGATAATAACAAAGAGGGCTTACAACCAAAAACAACGGTATCATAGTTTCTCTTCAATATATTTACAATGTCTTAGATCCGAATTTCACTCATGACATACATTATAAATTTTTTACGTTAATGGGTACATTTTTATACTGTAAATGTTAATATGTATAATCATCCTCGACTCTATAAAGAACTTTGAGAGCAGTTGTTACATATCGATATTTATTTGACATTTTAAATACTCTTTTAGCTGGGCTAATGGACTAATAGAATGTTGGCTATATATTCTCGGTAGAAATTACAGCTACCTCATTAAATTCTTTTAATAATTCTACTATGATTTGCACTCTTTAAAAATTGAATAAGAATATTGAGAATAATGGGTTATCATATGAAGGACTTTGTTAGAAGTGTTTGCATTTAGTATTTTATTTTAGTCCAGATAGTTAATCAAAGTAAAAAAAAAAAAAAAATTGATCAAGCAAATTCTTCTGACTTAAGATGTCTCTTTCTTGGACTTGGTAGAGCTAGGAATACATCCAAACTATGATGGTTATTTTAGATCATAAGTGGGAAAGGAAATTTAGTGTGTTTGGTCGGAAGGATAATTGTAGGTAGGTAATATAGGGACATGAATAGTTTCTTCTTGGAGTTGGAGTTTAGAGAGTTCTTATGAGGATACTAAGATTTACTATTAGTGAATGTAAAATTTTGTAGTTCATTTTAAAGAGTTTAAAATTGCAATTGATCATACTTTTGATGTGATTTTTAGCTATGAAATCAGAATAGACGTAGTAAATATTGACTTGACCTTTTCCTTCCCGCTAATACAGAGGGATGCAGAATCGACAACCATTATTTCTCTTCTATTTTTACTTGGATTTCCCTTCAATAGTTTGGAATGGCAACGTGCATCTACAATGAATTTTTTTGAAAAACATAGGGGGTGCGTTCACCCGTCATGTTTTTCGAACATTGTTTGAAAAACAATCCAAAAATACAAGTTTTTAAAACATAAGTTTTCTCTCTCTACCTACTATTTTTACATACCCCTATATCACCTTTATATCCTATCAAACATCACATCAAATCACAACTATCACCCTCTCTCTCTTTCTCTCTCCATCACTATCATGTAATTTTTTAAAATTCAAAGGGTAAAATTGTAAAACTTCTACAAAACTAAAACAAATACAAAACAAACACAAAACACAAACAAAAACAAAACATATTCAAAAACTCTACGTCCAAACGCACCCAGGCTCCTTCAAGACATTTTGAAAAACACATAAGAACCTGTCACCACATCAGAGTGGTTAGAATTTACTGTTGTCACGCAAAGGGGAAAAAAAAAGAACATTAAGAATAACTCATCCTCCCCGGGGTGAATATATATTTTCAATAATAACAGTCATATATATGGTTTACACTAATTATAACATATATATATATATATATATAGTAATCCCATCTCTGATAGCATATAGGAAGTACTTATAATGTATAAATTGGGTGGTGCAATCATTATAAAAAATTTAGATACTAATAAGATGAGAATACTAAATTTCTCTTCTCCAGTCACATCAAATTCAGAAACATTACATAACTTATACATCTTATATAAAGCACAAACAATTATTAAGAAAATTGAACATAAATGATTACCTTACAGATTTCAACCTTTCTACCAAAATTAAAATCGTTAGAAGGGAGACTATGAGGTATGAAAATGGAGCAGGCGTGAGTTTTGACAATGAATGAGATCAATTTATATTAGAGGATGGATGCAAATGAAATAGGGGTTTTTTGGTTTAGTCATAATATTTTCTTGATGATTTCTGTATATCTGTATTATTCCAGTGTTGAAGAAATTTGGTTGCACAAGAAGTCAATCTGAAACAACTTAAAGGTTGGACATCGAAAGAGTCTGATTAGATGCAGCAATTTTAGAACTCTTTGAGAAAATTTTCTAGTTTTGCGGGACTTCCATAATTAGTACTCTAGAGAGAATCTTTAAGGGGTATTAATGGGATGCGAAGTTAGAGGGTAAAATTGGAATACAAAGGTTAAAACACTTAATCTTATGATTATATTCTATGTGAACAACTATTAATGCATATGTAGTTTCTGTGCATTTCGGAGGGTTGCCAAGCAGTTTGACAAGATTCAGTCCTCTCACAGTAGTATATATTGGTTATCTGTTTTTCTGGTACGGATGGTCATTCTGATCTGAAAGCTATGTAATCCCGCTTTTCATAATATTGTTTTTTCTCTCCGGCTTGTTCAGATTTCTGAATCTCTTCTGAATCTATCTTAAACTAGCTAATTGAACTGTAAATCATTAGGAAATCTGTAGAATTGCTAATTATGCGGTTAGAAGTAGAACTCAATCAGAAAACCTTAGTATCTTCATTGCTATCCTTTATTTAAAAACTATTGTGCTGTACTCAAAAATACTAACTAGCCTTATATCTGTGTATATTTCATTTTATCTTTGATTTGGTGACTTCAGTATTAACGTGTCACTCATTTTGGGACGGGAGGGAGTACAAAGAAATAATTTGGACTCTGAGGATGAGGCAGATGTTGTGTGTTTAAGGTTTCCTCAACATTCACCCCAAAAGTATAAGGGACTAACCGGCTTTAAGCAGTCTATTGATGATTTCTCTTTGAGAAAATTCGTTAGTACTTGATAGCTAATCGGTTTCCGACTCATATGCACCTTTAGCACATGTTATATACTCCCTCCGTCCCGCAATAGAGGACCTTTTAGTTTTGTGCACACTTATTAAGGAGTAATATATATTGACAAATTCACCCTTATTAAATAATGACTCTTTATTGATGATAAGAGAAATAAATGTAATTAATAATCATGGGTAGTTGGGAAAATAGGAGGGTAAATTAGGAAAATATGAGTAAAAAAAGTTTAGAAATCCTAAAAGGACAACTATTATGGGACAAATTTTAATTTCTAAAAGGTCCTCTATTGCGGGACGGAGGGAATATTACTTTTCACAAGTGGATCCCAACAGTTAAATTTAACTCTGCCCATCCTGAAAAGGCATTTATACGTTCCAGTTTAGTTTGTCCTCAAACTAGAGGTAGTATTGCTTTCTCTAATACTCCCTTTGTCACTTCAAGAGGAACACTTTGGACTTATTTGGTCAATTTGACCAATTTTTAAACTGATTTTAAACCTAGTTTTATTTAGTTCGAGAAAACAAAATTATAGCCTTTATAACCTACCAGAAAAAAGACAACCAAAAGCCACGTGTTCTGTTAACTTTGTGAGAAAATAAGTAAATCATCTTCAATTTGCAATAAAAAATTAGTCAGGTTGGCTAGGAAAGGTTGAAGTGTCCCTCTTGAAGCGGGAAGTGAGCAGCATTTTCTAGCAAATGTACTTTAATGCCCTTGTCAATTTTGAATGATGAAAGACGTTGGTCCATCATAAATTTACCAACAACGTGAATGACATTGCCACATTTGCCCACCTTATGAATGAGATGTATTCTAGGAAGTTTAAGGGATTGACAACCATTTTTTTTAAATTTGCACTATGCGTCAAAGTGTACCTCTTTTTGGCATGGAGGAAATAATTAGTTCATGTTCCTCTCGACGGTCTCATCTATCAAACTTCCACTGGGTCAGATTTGAGCAGATCTCTGCACTTGTAGGTTATTGGTTTGCATGGTGGAGCACTACTAGGTGTTGCGTATCGGACATCAAGGAGGATCAGTCCTGTTGCTGCAACAGCTATTTCAACTCAGTCTATGCCGTTGTCAGGCTTTGGGAGCAGTGCGCTTTCTTCATTCAGCACTATTGATGATGGATATTCTTCTCAAAGGTCTCCTGCTGAAGCAGCACCTCAAAACTTTCAGTTATACAGGTACGGGTATTAGCTCCCTGAAGTTGTTTAATACAGGCAAGATGCTTTCTGTTTGGTTCCTGAGCATTAAGAATACTTAGAAAGCAAGTTTTTTTCAGAGGTGTAGTAAACATATAACTTCAACCTGCACATTATTGATAGCTATAAAATAATAGACAATACATATATATATCTTTGATCAAACAACGTTATGAAATCCAGACATATCCTCTATTTTCAATGCGAAGGCTCATGAACCATGTAATGGCCAAAAGGATACTGATATCAATCGTGCATGTGTTCTCGAAGGTCCACCCAATGGAATGTGCCCAAGTTGATATCACCGACCAAAGCTTATGTTGTTATACTGGTGTCATGATATTAGTTTATAAAGTTGCAAACATGAGTCAAATGTGACTTCTTTTCATCTATCCTATCTCTTGAATGACCACCCTTGCTACCCTCTTTAGCTGCAATGCACATGAAGTCACTGTCTAGTGGACTTCTCTGCCAATCCTTAAATGAACCATGTAAAATTATTATTATTTTTATTTTTTTCCTTCACATTTTCTGTCTGATATTGTTTAAGCACTATATGTAGTGGAAGCCATCTGTGAGCATGACTAGTAGGAGTAATAGCGTAGTCCTAGTAGTATAAGAAAGAGGAGTCATGATAAGCAGAAAATTTCAGCAGAAAATTGTACAGACTTGATGTGTCATGAAATCCGTGCAGACACATCTTCCTCCATTTATTGGATCAATGGTCTAGAAAATAACTCCTCAATTCTGTTGCTTTTGTTGTAAGAATTTGATGTAAACCTAACATTTCCCAAAAAAGAGTAGTGGAAACGTATAATGAGGATTGGATTTAATTCGATACAGAGCGCCTCATTATGGTCCATTATAAGGTTGAATGATTTGAAAACTCAATTGGTTCATGTCATAGATAATAGTGATTGACATTCTACCTATTTCTTGGGTGCTAAATTCATGAATATAGTGCCTTCAAATGTAGTGTGGCCATCAACCAATTAATTGCCTATAAATATATTCGCTATTCGCCATCAAAAGTAAGAATTGATACATACAAAACTTTGGGTGTGCGTGAAGTGTAGTTAAAAAAAAAGCAATGCAGTTGTATTTGAGAAAAATGTCCTATCAGATTTATATGGTTTTTAGTGCTGATTATGTGAGAAAATTTATATTGACGGTGGACCAAAATTTTACTCAGAATGTTTATACAACAAAGTTCAACAGTAGTGATTGTTGAATTGGAAACTAAGCTTTAAGCTCATTGTGAGTTTCTAGACATTGTTGACTGAGGGTGAGTACGCTTCACTATAAAAGTAAATCTGCAATGACGTAAAATCTTACGTCATTTCAAAGTGCATATTGAGTACGCTCTATCTTGAATTGTCCATGAATCTCTCTCAGGATTAGTGTATCCAAGCGAGCCTACAGTTTGTTTCTCAATTGCTCCATTGAATGGTACATTTTGTTTTTGAGTTTGTTTGTATCATATTATCTGCAATATATGCAATTAGAAGTTCATGAAGGATTAGTGTATCCAAGCGAGCCTACGGTGTGTTTCTCAATTGCTCCATTGAATGGTACATCCTGTTTTTGAGGTTGTTTGTATCATATTATCTGCAATATACGCAATTAGAAGTTCATGAATGATTAGGCTAGGTGGACGTGGATCTCAAGCTTAGAGCATGTTTTTGTGATTTCAATCTTAGTTCACTTCATACATGTCAGGAAGCTGACATGAATTACTGCTTCCAACTTGCGAAAGAAAAAGGTTATCCTTTTTCATCTCTTCATCAAAACAAATTTTTTGAACTCCCAGGATTGTGGATCAGGACATAGGACTTCTTCCTCTGGTCGTCTTTGGACCTCGTCTACCTCGCCTTCATCCAGGCTTGAGACCATTTATGTGGTCAAATCTCCTCTTTTAACTCCATCAAGCCGACTCTCTTAGAGTTTACATGCCCTCTCTATTAGCACCTTAAAGCTGTGGAACAGTCATGCATGTTGTTTTACTACCCTGGCCTATATATATTTTCTATTGGTGAAATAAAATAAAATCTTAGCAGTATTCTTATCCTCTTATGAGCAAGTCAATCCCCACATTTTGCTTCATTTCCTTGATATAGTTATTTTGCATCATTTCCCGATGGTTACACTAATATATATTCTTTATATGGTTATCCCTGGTTTGGATTGAATTATGTAGTTGGGAAAGCTTTCAACCAGTGGGTGGTCTCCTCCCTCAACCAGAATGGACGGCTTGGGATCAAACTGTTGAGTATTGTGCATTTGCATATCAGCAATACATCGTCATTTCTTCTTTGCGGCCTCAGTATAGATATTTGGGAGATGTGGCAATTCCTCATGCTACTGGGGGTGTTTGGCATCGAAGACAGCTGTTTGTGGCTACACCAACAACAATCGAGTAAGTGTTTCATATTGAATGTTTGAATTAGTTTAAGAGTAGTGATAGACAAAGCGAAAATTCATAGGGAAAACTGAAAGGGAATGATGTGTCGCCAATCAAAGGGATTTTGAAAATTGTAAATAGCGGGACCCACTAATTCACAATCATTCTTACTGGTGACACCCCATTCCCTTTTATTTTTCCCTACACATTTTCCCTTAGGCATTTTCCTTAGTTTAAGTTAGGTCTCATTCCGCACCACCTAGGATGACATAACATAACCAACCATTATGCTGGTGCAAGAATGTTTATTTTCTTCAGAGGATTTTCTAGTTAATGAGTCAGATTGTGCATGTTGGCTGAAAAGATTTCACGAAGCAAGGGCTAGTTGGATGAGATTCCTATGGCTCCCTGATTAACACGTAAAAACATTTTGAGCTCATATGTATTGTTTATGAGTTGTGATTTTACTTGGAAAGAAGAAAATTGGATTTTGAAAAAAGCTAGCAGAATGGAGGAAAAGGTTCTCTAGTGATTTAAACACTTTAACCATGGGATAGACCCCTCCCCTCCTCCCTCAGGGTTCCCGGGTATGTAATTGTTAATACATGATATACAGGGTTGGGTCCTCTTTGGAACATCTTAAACTTTTTGAAGAACACTCAACCAACATGGTACTAAATCTTTGTTGATGTGAGGTCTAGGGTTTCAATCATCCAACTTGCATTTGTTTCCCATTGTAATCTTTGTGCAAACATGAGCAGTCTAACTCTTTATGCTTCTCGTGAACACCTTAATTTATCTTCCCACGTGTTAGCAGGAGTCGCATGTTAGGGAATTGTTAAAGCTGACATACATTGTTGGGCTCCTTTTTTCTATCAGTTTAAACTTTTCAAATGAGATGATAAACTAACAATACTTTGAAGAATAGCAAATAGACAAGGAGTATCTGTAATTGATGGACGTGTTTCCCATGTGAAGAATCTAAAATATGGTATGCCTTACAATTGGTGGCTAATATTTTGTAAGACCATGCAGCTTCATGTGCATTTTGGTTGACTTGGTGGTATGAATCACAACCATCAAATTAGAATATGTCAAATGTGGAAGATTTTGATCTTTAATTGATTATAGATCCCTAGAAATCACTAAAGACAGTAACTTGTAATGACCTCATACACAATCTGAAATATTGATTGAAATAGAGTTATTCTATTATTTGTATTCATGAGGTCATTTTTTCAGATTTTCAGTTTTTCTTTGTCCTCGGAGTGTTTCAGGCTGCAAATTACCTGTCCTTCAACCTGAACATTTGTAATCCCTTTATCATCATTCATCATTAGCCATGTAACAGTTATCCGCTCTATCTTGTTGTGTTTGCAGATGTGTTTTTGTGGATGCTGGCGTTGCACCTATTGATTTAGAGACAAAGCGGAGGAAAGAAGAGATGAAATTAAAGGAAGCACAGGCAAGAGCTGTTGCTGAGCATGGAGAGTTAGCACTAATTGCAGTCGATGGTCCACAAACTACTACGCAAGAGAGGATAACGTTGAGATCCCCAATGCTACAGGTGGGAATTCTTTTTGAGTATCCCTTTTTCGGTATGACACAACTTGATTTTTGACTAGTAATTAAGTTTAGTCGTCTCTAGATTGTTTTGGCATGTCATGCTGGCTTTGAGATTTCGACGATCCCAATGCCAATACTTGGTGTAGATTTAGTTCTCTTTCTTGTTCATTTCTGTCAATATTTGAAGTGAATACTTCTTAACACTGGAAGTTTTCATATCTCTTAATGGAGAATATTGCTTTCGAGCCTGTGGACAGTTCTTTTATCAGACAATTGGTTAGTGTTGTGATGACACTGGAAGTCTAGCAACCTGATACCTCGTCAGTTTTAATTTTCGCATAAGAATTATGGGAGGTGGGTTTGGTTTTTCTTTCAAGTTGAAGATGCTGAAGTTAACCTTGCTATTTGTTTCAAGTCTGTTGGACACCTGCTGCACATATTCATGGGAGTTCAATACTGAGCATCATGTATCACATCCACAGCTATTTTGAAGCTTTTTCTATTATGCTCAATCATTTGTGTAGTGATTTCAAATGAACTTGAAGATCTTGAGTTGACTGATGGCAGTTAATTTCACTGCACACACTCCTCGTCGTAATTTCAAATGTCTGCTTTTGAGCAGGTACTCTTAGCTGATTCCTTTCTATAGATAGAGTTTGCCATAAATATTCATTGATATAGGGATTCTGTGTGTGTTGCTAAATATAGAAATTACATGCGTAAAAACTAGAGATGCACCTTCATGCTAGCATGCAAAGCTCATCAAGCAACTAGATGCATTCTCATGTTGCTGGAGAGCATTATTATTTGTCTTCACTCTTTCACTTGGCAACCTCTTGCTGTTTGTAATGTTCAAACAAATATCCTGAATTGACGCTTGATTGTAATAAGTTTCAAAAATAGTGTCGCTAACCATTTAACCAATCACGTTCAGAAAGTAACTTTTTTCATTTATCGTTATTTTGTAGTAATCGTTTTAATTTTCAGGTCGTGCGGTTAGCTTCTTTTCCACATGCCCCATCTGTGCCTCCTTTCCTAACATTGCCCAGACAATCTAAAGTTGATGCTGATGAGGCAATGCAACCTGATGAAAGGAAAGTTAACGAGATAGCTGTTGGAGGTGGAGGGGTGTCTGTGGCCGTTACTCGTTTTCCAGCTGAGCAAAAGCGGCCTGTTGGACCTCTCGTTGTCGTGGGGGTTAGAGATGGTGTATTGTGGCTAGTTGATAGGTATGTAAACTTCCTGGTTCACATAAGTGACAAGCATCAATTTACCAAGTGCAAGGCAGGAAAACACTCCACCCTTACCAATACATGATAGCCTTATTTTATGCGGGCTTCTGAAATTCATTATCGGTATCAGATGTTGGAAACTTAGATTATGGTACGATCAAAGTACTGTTTGGAAGATAAACTACCAGCATGCGCATGTACTACTCACATTTATAGTTAATACTTACATCGGTCTCTATATATGTTCCTGGGTTGCATAGTTGCTTTGGAATGAGTAAGCCTCTGTTGGCTTGAATATCAAAATTTACAGGAAAAGAAAGTACAGCTGTTATCCTGCATGGTTGTGCCTTCAGATGTTACAGGATAATGTGGTCATGCCATAATTCTGAAGGACTTTCCTGTCTCCCCTTTTAACAAGATTTTAAAGCTTAATTTTCATCTTATGTAATGTCAACCAAATATCTTCAGTAAAAATAATCTTGCATAAATTGTTTTGTAATTCACTTCACTATCATAAGATTGCTCTTACTGGTTGCAGATTGAAGGAAGTCATTGCAACTTCCTTGTTTCTGAAACGTTATAGCAGCATCCATGCTCTTGTCTAGATAGTCAGAATGGTTCATAGTTTATTACACCACTTTGTATCCACGAGAAAGTTGAATAAGCATCTAACCAGAGGTTGCAGACTGAACAATTTGATGCCATTTTGCAGAATTCGTTTCTTATCTCAACTGGGTTGAGGATACGTGTGTTGTTGCTGCTGTTTTTTGTTTTGCTTTTGTTGTTGGCAGTCAATGGGGTCATCCTGTGAGGCTCTGAAGCTAAATCGTGTTGTCATCCATATGATTTAGAATGGTTACAGAACTTTATCGTGTGCTTAGAGTTCACATTCACAAGCATTTACTACTCTTTTTTTCGGTGATAGATACATGTGTGCCCATGCAATATCCCTCAGCCATCCTGGAATTCGTTGCCGCTGTCTTGCTGCATATGGAGATGCAGTTAGTGCAGTAAAATGGTACGCCATTGATGTTCTTGATTTCCTTCAATGTAACTATGATTGTTTTTAACATAGCTAGTACTTTTTTGTAGGGCAAGTAGACTTGGTAGAGAGCATCATGACGATTTAGCACAATTTATGCTTGGGATGGGTTATGCTACCGAAGCACTTCATTTGCCAGGAATATCTAAAAGGTTTGTGGTACACACGTTGACTCTCTGTTGTAAGAATATCATGTGGTTTTGCATAGTGTCCAAACTTTTGAGAATTTATTTTCTTCTTTCCAAACATTTTATATCCATGCTGAAGTACATTATATTTGATTTAATCTGTATTTCCAGTGCATTTCAATATGTTATGTTGGATGATGCATCCCATACTATCTCTTTAGAACAAGCCAGAAGAATTTCTCTCTAGTGGCATACCCTGTCGAAAAAATGTGATAAGCTTGAATTCTATTCCTTGGTGTCTTGACAAGACTTAGAGGATGGCTTTTTCCTCTTTTGCAGGTTGGAGTTTGATCTGGCCATGCAGAGCAATGACTTAAAAAGAGCTCTTCACTGCCTTCTGACAATGAGCAACAGCAGGGATATAGGGCATGAAACGGTGGGGTTTGACTTGAATGACATAATGAGTTTGACTGCAACTGAAAAGAAGGAAGATATCGTGGATGCTGTGGACGGTGTGGTGAAATATGCCAGAGAGTTTTTAGCTCTTATTGATGCAGCAGATGCTACTGCTCAAGCTGAGATTGCACGTGAAGCTCTTAAGAGACTAGCTGCTGCAGGTGCAGTGAAAGGAGCTTTGCAGGGTCACGAGTTAAGAGGACTAGCTTTACGTCTTGCAAATCATGGCGAGTTGACACGGCTAAGTGTATGTTGTTGTTTGTTCTCATTTCTTTTGTGTGTGTTTATGGTTCCTGTGGAGTTCTAGAAATCCAGATATCATCTATCTATTCCACTTCAAGAGTCCACTCTTACGAATTAATTCTATGGAAATCAATCTCATACACCATATGCAGAGCTCAGGTTGAGCTTGCATAGACTAGATTCAGAAAATTTAAACAGGATGGCGTGAGCAGGCCTAGCTCAGCTTGGTTGAACCCTTGATACATTACCACCAGGGGGTATAATTATAATACTAGGTATGTTCTAACAAGGTGATATCCAACTTGTTAATTTCACATGTTGTATCCAACTTGTTAACCAACACTTTTTGAATGGGACCTTCCAGGATAGTAGGTTTTTTAGGCAGAACTATCTTGCATCCGACCCGGTTTAGGCCAAAAATGAAGAGAGGTCGTTTATTTTCCGCCCCACCTAGAACTACTGTTTTTGAGTGAACTATAAAATTGGGTATGTTTCAGCGCGACCTGTTTAGATGAGGGCGGTGGTTACTTCATAAACTTTCCAGGTTGAATATTGAAACATTGGTGGTGATAGCAGAAGCCCCTGAGAGGATTGGTAGGCCGGGGGAACGACATCCCACGTAACCATTTTCTAGTATGCCCAGACAGGGATTTGAAGTGATCAAGGAGTTATTTTAGGGTGGACTAAATTATTACTATTGATCAGCTGACAAGCCTTCAGTTAACATGAAATGCTATTTGACTGAATTGTGTTTTTGAAACCAGCATTTCGGAACATGGTACAATTTTGTTCCCGAACAGAATTTGGTGATCCTAGAGCTTGTATTTTTGTTTCATAACTCAAAGCACTTATAAATTATAATGACTAGGTTTTCTCCAGAATATTTCATGTTATAGCATATAGTGCATCTACATGAAGCTACCCCTAGCGTTCCATGTTTTAGACCACATAGCTTATCATATTCAAAGGGCTCTGAATCAGGACAGTATGCGCCTTGGTAACATTGGATAAGCCTGAGCGTAAGCAAGTAATAGACATGGATTATGATTTGGCTGGAAGGATGTTTTTCTGGTTGAGTTAGTATTCAATTTTTTATTATATTTTTTGATCAGCCAAAACAGATTTTATTTAAATTATTAAAAAGTCAAGTTTACAATGAAATTACCACAAGCTGGGACTGAGTTAGTACATATATGCTTTAAAGCCATGGCTACTATCTCTCCCACCCCCTCCCCAACCCGGTTGGAGGACACCCTGGCTGAACTAGTGAAACAAAAACACATTTCAGTTGAGAAGAGTGATATGAACATCATGAACTGTAAACTGTGACAGGCTCCGGCTTTGCATTGGGATGAGGCAACCATGATAAAATCTGTAACCTAAAGACTCTTTTGGTAGCAGCTTCCATCCCCAAGCTCCATGGTACAGTATTTTGACATTAGGTAGTGGGATTGCAATTCTTGTATGCATTCCTGCTTGAGCGTTTCTACTGTAGAATGCTGAACAATACATCATAAGTATCATATTCCTACGCATGTTAGTCTGCCGAAACCCAAACTTCATCATATATGTGCAATGCTGTATATGGACATGCATATTTCAATCATGTTGTTCGATACTTAATCCATTATTGAATGTTCGTAGTTTTGCTGATATATTCTATAGAAGACCTATAAGAACTAAACATATTAATATTGCTGGAGCACTTTATCACAAAAATAAAATGTGGAGTAAAATATATTTCTGGAACTGAGACTAACGGCTATACCAAGTAAGATATCTGTTTCAGGTTTCTTGGTTCTCTTTCTCAATTAACTTTTATGGGCAATTTTTTGTTTGCTTTTTTGCAGGGCTTGGTAAATAACTTGATTTCCATTGGCTTAGGACGGGAAGCAGCATTTGCAGGTGCAGTTTTGGGTGACAATGCCCTTATGGAGAAAGCATGGCAGGATACCGGGATGTTAGCCGAGGCGGTGCTTCATGCTCATGTAATACATACGCTCGTCCTCTAAGAATGGCTTGATTAATAATGTCCGACCTTCTCTTATCTTCTCTTTCTGACCTGCTTCATTCTCTCAGGCTCATGGGCGGCCTACATTGAGGAGTTTAGTTCAAGCATGGAACAAAGAGCTACAGAAGGAGATGGAGCATGGTCCTTCGGCCAAAACAGATGCTGCGGCTGCATTCCTGGCCTCCCTTGAGGAACCTAAACTCACAAGTCTGGCGGAAGCAGGGAAAAAGCCACCAATTGAAATTCTTCCCCCGGGAATGCCATCTATAAATGCTCCTATTCCTGTTCAAAGAAAACCTCCGCTCGTTATTCCAGGCTCTCAGCTGCAACCAGGCAAACAGCTGCTGCTGGAAGGATCTACATCCACTCCAAGTGCTCTACCTCCTTCGGAATCAGGAGCTCAACCTACATCTGAATCAGTGGCGCCTTCTACAGCAGAATCAGGGGCGCCACCATCAGCAGAATCAGGAGCGCCTTCATCGGCAGAATCAGTGGCGCCAACAGAATCAGGAGCACCACCTTCAACAGAAGCAGGTGCGCCCCCTAAAGAAGAATCAGTTGAACTTCCTACAGCCGAATCAGGGGTGCCATCAACAGAATCAGGGACTCCCCCACCAACGGAGCCAGGGGCTCAATTGGCTGCAGAATCAGGTGTCCCGCCGACATCGGATAGGGAAACTGTGGCTCCGTCAGAACCTGGTGCTCCAACACCATCAGATTCCAGTCCCTCCACCCAACCCCCTTTGGAATCAGTTGCTAGTGCTCCAATGCCGTTGGACCCCAGCACAGCAGCCACAGATAATCAAACTTCTAACGCATTGTTAGTGAGTCTCTCAAATCCAGCGGCACCAGCGGAAAGTGCTGTAGTAGCACCTACAAGTAGTGTATCCCCAGCCGAGAATATCTCCCAGAAACCAGAAACTCAAAAGCCAAGTGTCCGTCCTGAACTGTCAATTTTAGACTTCACTTGACCTGTTGACCTCTGCATACTTGGAGACATCTGTATGTTTTTCCCCACTTGTGCCATGTAGCAGTCGTGTCTATATTTGGGACGGCTTTTTGCTTAGATATGGGGCTTGCCATAGTTTACTTACCTATTTTAAACTGGTCTGGCTTTATTCATTCTCCCATTTATCTTTCCGCGAGATCTCATTATCCCTTGTGGGAGACAGTTGTAGGAAAAGAAGAGCGTTTTTGTCTTGTAAAACTCATCAACCCAATCAGTATTGTTTGTACTAGCATTACTTTTAAGATGTGATTAGAGGAAACTTATCCACAGAGGTGCCGTTGTAGTAATTGTTACTGGTCACCTTGTAAATTTGTTATCACGGCTCATAATATCCAGTGTTGTGTATCAAAAAGTTTGATCTTATTTCAATTGTTGTTCTGATCTTATTTCTCTCTAGTTCATGTACTTCCTGTGGCTTCTTTATATCATCTAGTGTATGATTAGGTTTATGAACATTCGGATGTCGTTGACCCATGATCGAAATGAAATCGATTGAAAATGTAGAGCAATTCATGAAGTACAGAAAAGCCCTAGAAATTAGGGAAAACATTCGAGAAAGAGAAAACAAACCCTTGTTCGAGGACGACGAAGACGCCATTGTCAACTTGTAGAAATCTCATAATTGACTTATTGAGGAATCATTAAAATCTTTATTCTATCCGCTAAAACAAAAAAGTTTGCCCCATATTATTGGGAAGTACTGAGATGTCATTTTGTTCCGGTGTCTCAAAATTATGAACGTGCCAAAGAGCGAAAATTATATGGACGTGCTAGAAATGTCCTAATGCACATAATGTTTATAAATTATGCACATATAAATTTTTATGTGCATTATTAATTATGTTATGTGCATTACTAATTATGTTATGTGCACGTTTATGTGCATTAAGGCACTCCATGAACAAGCCATGTAACGATTGGCCAAAGAGAGGAATTCTAAGTGTGCGTTCATCATCTCCCCAACTATAAAGTTTGTTTGCAAAGCAATGATGTAGGTACTTAGCTTATATATATTGTTACTTGAAAGACAATCAAAAAATTATACTTTACTGATCCTACCTCAAAAAATTAAATATTTGTAAATACTATTTCGTTTAGATTTAAGGTCAGTTATTATTCTCTACTTGCATACTTTATTTGTATATATTTAGGCATTAAGTCGAACCATTTTAAAGTTTTGGTAATTAGTTCAATTATATCAAAAATTGTTGGCCGACCCAATTCTTACTGGGTGTCAAAATAGTAGTAGTAATTAATTGGGGAGAAATTTTGGTGAAGTCTTTTCTTCTAATATTTTGTTTATATGTGGTGAAATTCGATTATAACAACGATGGTCGAAAAGAAAGAAGAGAGAGAGAGGAAGAGACTAATAAGTTTTAAAATGGTTCAACTTGGTTGCATTTATAAATGCCTATATATATATATATACTAGGGGAATGCCCGTGGGTGTAACCCACGTGGGCACCCTTACCAAAACAAAAAGATGAAAAAAGCAAAAGTAAAAAATGAAAGAAGCAAAAAAAAAAAAAAAAAAACAAAAGTCAGCCCCAGCAGCCCCCTTTCTCTCCTAATCATTGTGCCCCACACTCTCTCTCTCTCTTTTTTAAATTGTGTTCCTATCATTGTATAATTATTGTGTTGGAAAATTACTATTCACCAGGGTGGGTCCTACTTCCCAAAATTATACTATAGATATCCAAACTAAAAGTGCAAGATAGAGATCAATAAACTGACCTTAAACCTTACAAATATCGAAATAACACTTACAAATATTTAATTTTTTGATGTAAGATCAAAATAGGTAAAATAAAATCGGTTGTAGAGCAAGACTATATATATATATATATATATATATATATATATATATAAGCTACATTACATACATACCTTTTTGCTTTGCAAACAAACAGCTTAAAAAGAGGGATTTACAATTAGGGAGAATGATGAATGCAGACTTAGAATTCCTTCTCGTTGGCATCATGTTAGTAATTTTGACAAGTAACGGTGGCACTGATGTTATTTTGTTCAGTTTACTCCAACAATTTTTATTAAAATTTCAAAAGTTGAAGTGCAAGTGCATAAATTGAAGCACGACCTGATCATCTCAAATTTTACATTAGGATTTCATTTATTTTTTGTTATGTATAATTTGGAATCATACATTAAAAGCTTTATATTACAAGTGCATGCTAATAAAATGATCTAGTTCGGCTAAAAAACACATGACTCCTCTTTTAAGTTCATGCAAATTAAGAAGTTGATTTCATTCCAGATGTGATGTCGAAATAAAATAAATGGTCATCTTATGGTGATTAAATAAGCTGCCTCTCTACCAACGGGGGTTGGTTCAAGTGGTAAGCGACTTGGATTCGCTTAAGGGAGGTTTCGAGTTCGAGTCTTACCGTATGCAGAAAATCCCCGCTGGGAGACTCACCCGTCAATGCTAGGTGCGCGACCCGGGTCGGACTGGATTAGTAAAGATATAGTTCTTGATACCAGTGAGCAACAAGATGGTGTAAATTTTGGCCAACCGCCCCTTCTCCATTTTTTAATTTTTCGATGATTTAGAAAGAAAACACGAAAAGAAAAGGAAAAATGAGATCAATTAAAAGCATTATTTGTTTCCTTCCCAAACAACATTGTTTGTTTTCTTCTCTGAATTCCCTCGCTCAATAGATTTTTACAATTTTTCTTTCCTTCCCGTACGAAACGGCGGCGCAGCAATACGTACGATTTTCAATCTTTATTCATATTATTATTGTTGAATGGATAGTCATTATTAAGAAAATTATTTTCCAAACTCTCGAAGTTTTTGTTTCCTTCTTCTGATTTTTTATGAACTCGACCCGTTTGTTTGATTGTTCGACCCAAACAAAATTCTGGGGGCGCCGCCCCCGAACCCCCTTATAATTTCGCTGCCCCCGTAAACTTCCTGGCTCCGCCACCGTCTCTTGTATTTCATCAGTTATCTCTTCCAACCACTGCCTCTCTTGTATTTCATCAGTTATCTCTTCCAACCACACACTCGCTTTTGTTTATCTGTACAAAGCTCATTTCCTGATTATTTTTGTGAAAGGGATAAATTCTTCTTTGGTACGTGAACTCATTTGCTGAAGTATTGTGTACCTAAAAAGGGATACATTTGATTGCATATCGCTAGGGGTTCTACGGAGCGAATTTTGATTCGATTTATTAGTAGCTCTGTTCGCTTAAAGTGAATTTGAATTTTCTATCCCAAACGGTGTATTTGTTATAATATCTTTTAAAAACGACATTATTTATGATAAAATCTAAATAATTATTTAGGATTTAGGATTTAGAATTTAAAGTCTAGGGTCATGATTTAAATGATTAGGGTGAAATTTTAGAAAGATTTGACAAAAATGTGGCACTATTTATGATAAAAAGATTTGAATTCGCTTAAAACGAATTCAGATTGTGTAAAAATTATTGATTAGTCATTTAGCCGTTTAATCAGTTAACCGATAATTAAATAGATTGAATTTAAATTGGGTAAATACTGTCTGATTAAACTGAATTTGTTCATTTATAATTAATATTTAAATAATTTAATATATATACTATTTATCGGTACGATATTTCTTCTACTGAGTGTGTACTTTAATTTTGATCTATTTCAAAATTTGGCATTGAGTTATTTATTTGGTGTACAATTTGACTATATTGATATTTTCAAAATAATTATTTCTTATACATCTTATATTATATACTATGTGTGTGTGTATATATATATATATATATATATATATAAATCATAGCGATTCCATCCGCTAGCAATTGTAGTAATTACTCGTTCCAAAATAATAATCTCACTTATAACAACAACAATAATCGTAATGTAATTTAGAAATTGTACAAATATGTATTGCTCTTTCCTAAATTGCATGCAAGGTACAGTAAGAAAAATTGAGACGGAGGGAGTACAAATTAGAAGATAACATGCAACAGGATGACGGGTATCCATCCACTAACAATGACAGTATTTTTTTAAAGTTACAAGAGAGTGAAGAAAACTGAATAAATTTTATTTTGTTTTTGCAAATAAAATACCTAAATCCGCTACTTTACATGTCCTTGTAAGAATACAACCGGAAAGGAGGGGAGGGGGATAATTTATGGAGAAAACTAACTCAGAAAAGCTTTTAGGCGGCCAAAATTCCAGTTTGTTGCTGCTTAACTAGATTCCGAAGGAACACAGACAAAATAAAAGGATCAAAGCAAAATGACTAAAGTCCTAGCTTTGAGAGAAGCTCGCGCCATCTTGGAGTTTCTTCATCGAAAATATAAGTCAATGGGGAAACCAGAACTCCACTACCTCCAATCTGCAAAACCCATAAAACATACCCAGCTAATATTAGATACCCAGACTAAGATCCCATCAATGAGACAAAATAAAATCATGATACTCAACAAGGTAAATCATTGTCGCAACATACATACCAATCAATCGAAAATCTAAGTTGAATAGATGGAAGCAGATAAGATTGGAGAATAGAGACTATGACCGCAAAAAATGTGACGTCAAAAAGGAGGCTCCACCAAATTAACCCAAAACTTTTCAGCTATTTCACCCTGAAGTTAGTTTACATGACACAGCTGTTCATAGTTCGGGAGAACTACAACTTACAGGTACGTTTTATATCTTCATAGGGCTGCTAGATTCTACAGATTATTATCACAGATTAGCAAATATCCAGCATCCACATTGACTGAAAAAACGAGAGAATGTCTCACCGATCTCAACTGTTGAACGCACTGATAGAGTTGCTTCTTGGGTACACAAATGACAATAGCATAATAGTCAGCTGCTACCCTCCCGTCACGCTTACAGAAAACTGGACTTATAGTGGGTCCCTGCATATAAAAGCAGAAAAGCATTTGAGAATTACAACCAGATACTCGTTTTCAGCCAGATCAAATTACCCATTGTACGGTTGAACTTTGGTTGGGTTGGAGGGGGGAGGGAGGGAGAGAGAGAGAGAGAGGATGCATATGGTAGGAGATGTTCTGCCAACTGGAATGAAATTATGGCAAAAATTGTTCTGTTTGCAAGGTTTGATTCTGAGGATTCATGTTCATAAGTGAGGCAGTTTACACAGGCATTCTACCTAATTCATTTACCCTAACTATTGCAATTTTGTGCATAACACATCTGATAATAGTACACTGATTTCTATTCCTTCAAAAAAAATTAGTACACTAATTTCTGTCACTGTTTTCCAAGTTTACAACTACGAAAACCAACAAAATTCTAGGTTGCTTTACTGTCTGATTACTGAAAACAGGCCTTTGGCGCAAAGGAAGCAAGAATCACCTGCAACCCAGATAAGGATGGTTGGCTCAGAATACGCTCAGCCACTTCCTCTGCACTGCTTCCCCTCATGTTGGCAACTACCTGCAACATGCAACATGTAAGGCAATAGAAGCTACAGGAGAATTGCATGATACAGTATCAGCCTAAACCATGCTTACCGTGAACTGACCACTGGCCCTTAAATGTGCCTCCAATCTTTCAAGAATTTCATGTGTTATGTCCAAAACACCTTTTCGCTGGATTAAGGACTTCTTGCTAGCAACTACAACAGCCTAAAGGAAAATGTGACATTGTAAGACAAGATAAAGAATAGGCCTTCTTTTTCAAAAATTCTGAAGACTCGGGGCCAGCTTTCATAAATCCAGCATAGAACAAAAACAGTCACCTGGCTTTCCAAGATAATTCCACCATCAATTTCCTTCAAATTGTTTTCTCTCAATGTGGTTCCGCTACTCACAAGGTCCACAATCGCATCAGCTATACCCATCTACATAAGCAAGTAACAGAGAAATATTAACAAATTAAACAACTTAAATGCAACTAGCATCCATAACATATTAGGAAGTGACTATTTACAATACTGCGCATAAAAAGGATATATATTAGACAAAAGCTCCTATGATAATTGATAACTAGGATTGATTACATAAAGCTCCTATGATAACTAGGACTGATTACACAAGTAGTTATATCAGAATTCAGTTATATCATGCTTCTCCAAATATATTGTGGCTGTTCCACTGTGCCAAGTGCAAACATTAAGAAGAGGGATTTAAAAAACACTGTCCAAGTATAAAAAAGGAGAGAATTTTAATGTGAGTATATTTACGGAGGCTTATCCCAAGACAAGTCTCCCTTATACTTGAGCACAGTTGTAAATTTCATTTTGCACCTGTCCGCACCGACCAGAACGTACCATTTCGTTGGAAACCGTAGGGGAACTTTACATGCACTGTCTCACTTAATTTTTTGGGATGAACGGGGCCATTTCAACCAAACTGGTGTACACTTTCCATTTCGGCCAAAATAGTGGAACTGTGGAGCGACTAAATTAAACAAAAATTGCTGCACCCAAGATACAATGCCGATCATCTTCCTAACTGGATGACACATGCCTTAACCACCAGTGAAGTAGCTGCTTTTGTTAAAACATTGGCTTATAATCTATGTAAATAGTGCTACTGAATTTCATTTTTGCTACTTTCTTTGAAGGATATTTTAGTAATTTGAATAAAATTCAAGTTAAAACATATTTTTTGTACATAGCTTATAATTTGCAGATTATTAGATACATTATATATACAAGTGAAAATGTATTGTAGTTTTATTTATTCAAAATTGATTGTAGGGTTTTCTAAAAATAAGTTTTAACTAAATATTTATATGATGTATGATTGAGATAATT
Organism: Lobelia cardinalis; assembly: GCA_028566635.1. Lineage (NCBI taxonomy): Eukaryota > Viridiplantae > Streptophyta > Magnoliopsida > Asterales > Campanulaceae > Lobelia > Lobelia cardinalis. The sequence goes on along the minus strand of JAOWAN010000047.1, from coordinate 8,449,884 downwards.
CAAGTGAAAATTCCCATAAAAAATAAAACAATATAAAGTGTGTGTGTGTGTGTGTGTGTGTGTGTGTGGGCGCGTTTGTGTTTGTTTGAGCTATATACTTCTCACTTGACTAATTTGACTACTAAACAACCTCTCAAACTTTAAGAAGTAAGCTATATATCACGCTGTAATGAGTCTCGCACTGTCACATCATTTGAAAATATAAGAAAATCTTGTTTGATCCAAAATCCGACCAATGGATACTATTCCAGACACTTCTCAGGTGGGTCTGAGCCAATTACGGATCCTTAGTCTTCACAATGACGGCAAATACATCAATCACCCACTACTTACTCAGGCTGTGGATTTCTCCCATATTTGTGAGGAAGAAACAGCAGTTTAAACCCTCTCATCCATTAAAAAGTATTTCCCTATTTCTCTTTTAGCAACAAATAACTATTTAAAACTTCAAAAACAATCCCACATCAGATAAACCCCAAAACAAATAAATCAAGCACCATATACTTTTCTAGGATTAGAATTACAAAACGAGCTACTCATTACTTGTATTTTTCAAGTCCCTAATTTTGGATAGGTATTCCCTTAACAAACTTTAAACTTAGCAAGAAAACAGAAAACGAATGTATACAAACAGTATGGTAGATTCATCAGATTAGTGGGAAAATTTTAAAAGTAAATTTTGATATTATTATGCTTAGCAGTATAAGAACACCTGGCATATATTTATACATATATATATATATATAGAGAGAGAGAGAGAGGTTGGGGGGAAAAGGGGCTATTTTTACTACTCCCTCCAATCTTAAACAAGTGTGTCGCATATCTTTTTTGGATGATCTGAAAAAAGTTTCCCTTTCCTTTTAAGGAAAATCAACAGTGATTTCTAGCCACTAACTGCCCCCCCCCCCCCACCCACACACAATCATTACAGCCACTCATTTTATTCTTTTATTCAAGTCAAATGGCTTTCTTAAAACAACAACGTGCCAAGTCAAAGTGGACACTTATTTTAGATCGGATGGAGTATTAATTACTCCCTCCGCAATTTTTAAAGAATGCAAGTATTGCTACAATTTTATGAAGTCAAAGTACCACATTTACACCTTATTAATCTTCTCTTTACTAGTGTCACTCCAACGCCCAAATAAATGTATGGGCAAATTTTAGCCAAAATGTGATAATTATTTTAAACCAAATTTTGAATGGACAAAAGACAGATAAATGAGAACGGAGGGAGTATTTTGTTCCCTAAAGAAGGTCGAACAAATGGAAGGAAATAAGAATGGATCATAATACAAGTCATTCTGTTAAAAAATGGCATGCTTTTGCTTGAATACAGTTCGGGTTAAAAATTTTCTGCCCCCCAAAGTATACATCAAAATTCGTTTAACCCCCCAGATCCATACTTAGATCTATTGGACCCCCAATTCCAAAACTTATCCCAATTAACCCCCCAAGGCAAATCGGGCTGAGATTTCGATCCAAATTCGGTAAGTTAATTATTTTCGATAATTTTATAGGGGCAAAACTGTCTGA
>JAOWAN010000047.1:8428850-8438883 GCA_028566635.1 Lobelia cardinalis | reverse complement strand
TCTCTTACATTTAAAAGGCTTGTGCTTCCGAAGTCTTAAATATAAATGGAGGTGGCGACTCTCAATTTTTCATACAAGTTAAGCGGTCACTAATGAGAAACCCGTACTTGTACCAATGTTCTCATCGCACGCACGCCCTGATGACATGTTTCATCCGAAAGGGAAGACCTCGATCGATCATTCAAAATAAAAGAAAAATCTAAATGATCCCGAGGGGCGTCGAGAACGGGGGTTCTCACAACAATCGAGTTAACATGACTTATGTACATGTAAGTTCTTTACCGCAGATGATCCTACGACGGTGTTCGAGGATACGTGTAGTTTGTTTTGAGCAAACAAAGCATGTCTGATTTGAGGTGATGATGATAGATACGTTACTCTGTTTTTTCTAATCAGCACTATTAAAATATGAACTAAAATTCGTTATTCAGTCGATTGAAACTTTTAATCTCTCCTCCCTCCTGCTTAAGGGGGAGTTGATTTGAGGGGGAGCATTCTATCGATATCTCGTATCCCGTAGATACCCGCTGAGAGTCGGCAGATACTCTCGCCCCATATGACTGTGAAGGGGAACATTCCGTTGTATGTTCCATATTCTGAAGATACTCATAAGCTATCCAAGAGATTACTCATGACCTGTGTTGTACTCTTTTCCCTTCAACCAGGGTTTATTTTTCCCAATGAGTTTTCGTTATCTGGCAATATTTTAACGAGGCAACATGATGCTGATTAGAAAGATTGTGCGTTGTTCTCTTTTTTCTTACCGTAGTTATTTTTTCAACTGGATTTTTTTATACGAAAATTTTAATGAGGCAAAACGTAGTGCACAATGATTGTTCAACTTGAAATATCCAAGGGGGAGTGTTGTAAACATATTAAATTGTATGACTATTTCTACTAGACTCCATAGTATAGGGTCTGATGTGTAATTGTAACCCTAAGCTTCTTATTTATTGATAAAAATTCCTCCATTAAATTAATGAGAATACGGCTCTTCTCTTTATCCCTTAAACTTGTGTTCTTCCTTTAGTTTTTTTTCTTACGGTTATTATCTCATATTATTGTTCATCAATTCAATAAGAAATCATTCGGAACAGAGAGTAAATTTTAATTTACTTTTATATCCTAAAACATTATTTAAAATTCTCCAGCGAGAATGGTGTAATGGAGGTACCAAGGGTTTATATAAACCCAAACTTAAAAGGAATAGAAACAAAAAATAGTCCCCTATATACCAAGCTGCAAACACTCAAAACGAACCAAGGTGGAGGTTTTCAGTACCATACATTACATTTCCATAAACCTCCCACCCTTATCCCCTTCCCTTCCCTCCCCTATCCCCATTTCTCCAACACTCCACCAGAGTCTCAGTAGTAATGGCTTCTTGCGCTTCTTCACTCATAGGAGTCTCCTCCATATTCCAGACCCCCTCCGTAGACCTTCCCAGAAGACCCACCTCCTCCCTCCCCTTCCCCACCACTTCCTCCACCTCCTCAGCCCTCTTCCGCCGTGCCGGGCTTTCTGGGTCCTCTTCCTTTGTCGCCTCCGCTATTGCTACCCCCAATTCCGTTCTGAGCGAGGAGGCGTTCAAGGGTCTTGGAGTGTTCCAGGAGAACGACGTCAGCGACAGTGACGGTGAGGAGTATGAGTCCCAGAGTGACGCCCGCGCTGTTGCCGCAGATGGTGATGAGCTTGCTGTTACTAAGCTGGGTTTGCCGGATAGGCTTGTCCAGTCCCTCGAAAACCGTGGAATTACCAGTCTCTTCCCCATTCAAGTACTATTCTTCTCTTCTATTTTCTTTAATCATTAATACTTCCCCTTTTCTTTATTGATTATTCTTTATATTTATACTATCTATTTGTAATTATGCACTTACAGGTGTTTTTTTGTTTAATTCTATCTCTCTATTTATCTTATTAATTGTTTATTTGTGAGTTATTTTACTTATCTTAAGTGATTGAGCTATGTTGGAAGTACAAGCACGAGTACTTTTCTAATTTTGATGTGTTGAGTTATGTAAAACAAATACTTTTCTACTCTTGATGTGTTGAGTTATGTAAAAGTTGAGAAGTTTTATCTGCTTGCGACATCGGTTTATGGGAAATACGCATAACTGTGCAATTCTTTATATGATTACAATTATCAGGAGGGGCGGTTGGTGTATAAGATGTGTCGTGGACTCTTTATACATTTGTCTTGCAAGAAAAAGAAAAGCTATATCTTTTAAAGATTATATAAATAAAATATTTTGTTTCCTGTTCTATGTTATAGTATCTGGTATGTGAATTCAGTTTTAACCATTACTTGGTTTATTCTTATCTGAAGTTCAGTAAGGATTAAATCCAGTATTTGATTGACATATTGGGTTAGGATGGTATGCTATGGTTGGACACCTAAAAGGAGTACTTTTACTCTCCTAGGAACGTCAGTCAGTGGTTACCCTGTTTCATTCTGCATTATGTTGTCGGCGTTGACTTCTATTTATTGTTAGGTGCTTATTTTTAGCAATCGTCTATCGATCACTGCACCTATCTATTTCTTCCTTTGTGTGTGTGTTGATTGTGGTAGTATTGTCAATTGATTTGTGAGCCTCTTGGACGACAAAATTTATCCTGAATTATGTGTTCGCTGAAATTGTAGAGTTTGTTCCTTTTTCTCAAACAAAGAGAGATGAGTTGGACTTTTCTGAAGCAATAACATGCATTATGACCAATTGTTTTTTAGACTGTTCCATGAAATTTGATGATCACTGATTACTGGGTATTATGTACCAGCAAAGATTAACATTGCATGCCCCATAAGCACATTGAAATGGCCTGAAATGTAAACAATCCCATAATGTTGTCCTGCAGTTTTGTTTCTTGAAGTTCTCTCTCTGCCACTCTCTCACTAGCTCACCCTTTGTTCATCCCTCTATAATTTGCACTTACGTAGAAGCATTACTATTGATACCTTAATTAATCTCAGATGTATTGATTTTTTTTGACGATGTAGAGAGCTGTGTTGGTCCCTGCACTAGAAGGCAAAGATATAATTGCTCGTGCGAAGACAGGTACAGGGAAAACATTGGCCTTTGGTATTCCAATACTCAAAAGGCTTACTGAAGATGATCAAGCAGGAGGTTCTTTCAGGTATCTATTAGATCATTCAGATGTAAAGTTCCTGCCATTCGGCTGTTTCATGGATATAATGCATTTTCTTTTTTGTTTATTTAAAGGCGTTCAGCACGGCTTCCCAGAGTTTTGGTTCTTGCCCCAACTAGAGAATTAGCAAAGCAGGTAGAAAAGGAAATGAAAGAGTCTGCACCATATTTGAGTACTGTTTGTGTCTATGGTGGAGTTTCTTATAATCAACAGCAGAGTGCACTTCAACGTGGAGTTGATGTGGTGGTTGGAACTCCAGGCAGAATGATTGATCTGATCAACAGTAATAGTTTAAAATTGGGTGAAGTTCAGTTCTTGGTCCTTGATGAAGCTGATCAAATGCTTGCTGTTGGTTTTGAGGAAGACGTGGAAATAATTTTAGAGAAGCTTCCTGCACAGCGGCAAACCATGCTTTTCTCAGCAACTATGCCTGGTTGGGTAAAGAAACTCTCCAGGAAGTATTTGCACAGTCCTTTGACAATCGATTTGGTGAGTGCTCCGTTTACATTCTCATTCGATTCTCCTACATGGTAACAGTAAGTAGGATTTGACGTTAGCTTTTTCTGCTTGGCCCACCTGTTGTATGACTATGGTATAAGCGTGTATACATATTGTGCTCCATCTTTTGTTGTGCATCTACCTTTCTTCTTTGTCTAGATGGTAGAGTGGCGCCCTAGAGATTTTGTGATCAGTCCATACTGTTCCATAAACTACATAGCATGCCTACTGTGTAGTCAATAAATATATTGGGAAAAGTAAATTAAGGTTTGAGTGTCACACATTAATGTTTCTGAGACAAGCGTTGACCAGACAACATGTGATTTTTTTCATTCATGATCTTTGAGTATGATCTGATTTCTTCCATTTTTGTATTTAAGTATATATGTGTATGTATGTATGGCTTGTCTCTGTGCGCACACTTGTGTTATTAGAGATCATCTGAGAACATGATTTCAAATACTTTGCAGCTAGTAAACATACACCTATTTTCTGATTCTCCCCTGAGCATCTATAGTATAAATGAGCTCATGATGTGACACTTAGGGTGTGTCACATTACGAGCCCTTGGACAAAAGCAGTCTCATGACTCTCATCCATTGATTTTTTTCTTCCATTCTCCCCATTTTTCAAAATTTTGAAGTTTTCCACATTCCCCCAAAATTTCAATTATTTCCACATTTTTCTCAATTCCTTCCACATTCCTCCAATTTTTTAAATAATATATTTAACTAAAAAAATTGCACCCCACATGCCAACGGGCACGGGTATACCTAGTAACCAAATATGGTCAGTCACTTGCTTATCTCCTTTCACAAGTTTTGGCTGCATGCCAGTGCGTCTATGTTTGTATGCTGTAACCACTGATCTTGTTTAAACTTATGATTGGTTCTTCTGTTTATCTCTATATCCTTGTCCAACTTGCATATATTTTCTTGCATTATCCACATTAAATTTCATGAACTAAAAATGCTCATAGCTGTTTTGTGGATGAATTTTGAGCTCTCTCTCTCTCTCTCTCTCTCTCTCTCTCTCTCTAGCTAAAGTCCTCACGTATTACTAATTTAGAAGACTTTATGTGTAATTCTCGTACTTTTAACCTACAGCCGTTATTTTCTTTTCAGTAAGTTTGTTTACTACTGGGTTTTCTTTTCCTCCACTGTTCTAATGGTTGAATTAGAAAGAACATATTAATTTGCAGCCAGTTTCCTTCTAATCTTTTCTTATATTCTCCTTGTTTCTCTTTGTTATGTTCTTTGCCTTCCTCGTGTGGGCTGTTTAGGGATCCTCCTGCACTTAAACTAACTACTGGCAAACATCATTCTCCTGAATTTAGTTGAATCCATATGATTATAGACTTCTGGTGTGATGTAGATGTTTCTGTATGATGACAATCTTACATGATTAATGTTATAAACCCTATTGGTTAGCATTTTTATTGTTGCTGCAATACTAAAGTCTCTCTCTCTCTCTCTCTCTCTATATATATATATATATATATATATATATATATATAAACCATTAGTTCTGAAACGTGTCTTGCACCTTTTCCTACTAGGTTGGTGACCAAGATGAAAAGCTGGCGGAGGGGATCAAGCTGTATGCTATACCAGCCACTTCAACTTCAAAGCGGACCATTCTTGGCGATCTTGTAACGGTACGAACAATCACTTATTGTTGTGCAGAATGAACATGTGAATAGACACTGAATTAATACTTTATCATGTCATGCTGTTTAGGTATATGCCAAGGGTGGGAAAACAATTGTTTTCACACAAACAAAAAGGGATGCAGATGAAGTCTCCTTGGCGTTGACGGCTAGTATTACATCAGAAGCACTGCATGGTGATATATCTCAACACCAAAGGGAAAGAACGTTAAATGGATTCAGACAAGGAAAATTTACAGTACTTGTTGCTACTGATGTTGCAGCTCGTGGGCTCGATATACCGAATGTTGATTTGGTAAGTTCCATCTGAACATGGAATATGACCAGACATCTATAATACTCCTTCCATCCCAAAATAAGTATCACAATATGTGTTCATATTATGAGCAAATTGTGACACTTAGTTTGCGACGGAGGGAGTATATACTAAGTTCAGGATTTTGGCTGTGTGTTACTACTGAAAGATTTATAAAATATCAATAGCAGGAGTAATCTGATGAGAAGTCATTAAGAGTGATTTGATCAATAATTAAAAGGAAAAAGTTGAAAATCATGCTTGTTGCTATTATAAAGATATTCTTGTTGATTCAACTTTGCTTAACAGTTGAAGTATGAGTGCACATGGTCAGTAGCCTAAATCTATGCCACTATTGGGACAGATGGTCAATCAAAATCGGTGAATCTTAGATTGTGTGACAAATCATATAATATTTTGCTCTTCGTTGAATTGAATAAACATCTTTAAGCTCATTATACATTTATCCTTTGTATTTGCTTGGATTTTCGAATTTTCAATCTGAAAGATACATTAAGTTGGGCCCTTTTGTGTTAATTTATTGTTTTCAACTATATACTGATCAAAACAAGGTTGATGTCTTTCCTGGGGGTGTTTTCTTTGACATCTTTTTGGAATTTTTTTCCACTTCTTTCTGTGGACTTCTCTTCGGGAAGTTGTTTTCATTGAAAATGCACAAGAATCTATGTCTGTCCCCCAGTAGTCCTTCAAGTATTGGACTAGTGCTTTAATATTAACTAGATTGGCCTTGGCATATTTTGATTTTTTTTTTCTAGCAGACTCTCTAGGGGAATAGTTGGACTTCTTGATAAGTTTTTAAAGTCATTGAAAGTTGGGGTTTCTTTTATTATGACTTATGAGCAGTCAATATGCAGTGGGATTTCAAATATCTATCTCTTAATGCTCTTCTTTCCCCTCCCAGGTTATTCACTATGAACTACCCAACGACTCAGAGACTTTTGTGCATCGTTCCGGTCGAACAGGGCGTGCAGGAAAAGAAGGCACAGCCATTCTGCTGTTCTCTAATAACCAGAGGAGAACAGTCAAAACTATTGAGCGTGATGTGGGCTGCCACTTCGAGTTTATTGGCGTCCCAGGTGTTGAGGATGTATTGCGGTCATCTGCTCAGCAAGTGGTTGCTACCCTTGCTGGAGTGCATCCAGAGTCTGTGGAGTTCTTCACCCCAACTGCAGAAAAGATGATTGCAGAGCAAGGAACGAGGGCACTTGCTGCTGCAATAGCACAGCTGAGTGGTTTTGCTCGACCTCCATCGTCACGATCACTTATTACTCATGAACAGGTAAATGATAGTTCAACAACATGAGTAAATTTGGGGAAATAGCTATTTCTGCTCCTAATATGCTTTTCAACCCCTTATATGCTTTTCGACCCCCTTCACTAGTATAAAGTTTTACTCATAATGGTGTGTGGAAGGGTTGGAGAAGCAGATAAAGTGGTGGTAATAGACATTCCCTTAATTTCGTTCTTGTAGTTGATTCTCCTCCCCCTTCCCACCGGCTTCAACAATTTTTTTTTTGGATCAACTACTGGTATTTAAGTTCACATTTAGATAGAGGAATCCATCATTTTCAGATAGTCGACAGACATAACTGATTTCATCTAAAATATGGGTAATCAACAGGAGACATAGTGGTAAATAATCGTTCTTACCCAGCATGAATGATGATACAGTTGCTAGTGAATGATATTTCTGGTTTTATTTGTACGGTAAATTTCTTAAGGCTATTACATCCCGGTATATATATATTCTTGCTTGGATCGTAGCATATCCATTAGCACAAGCAGGCTTGTTAGTAGAGATGGGAGGATTGAATTGCAGGGAAAAGCTATCTAAGCCCTATTAATGTTGAAATCTGCAACATGTCTTTTAAATCTAGTTCAATTGTCAAACATTTGAGCTGTAAATATTTCCATTTGTTGAACTTCTTATGGTGTGTCAACTCTTGGGGGAATTATCTCCTTTATTTGCGTGCAAACCCATCTGTTGCTGTTGAATGGGAAGTATATGTTAGGTTATCTTCTCAACATCTTAGTCCCTGCTTATTGCAAGCAGCGTTGATGCTTGTTTCCAAAATGGGCTTTTCTCAATCGCCTATTTGCGATCTTTCTCTGTCACATATTTTTCTGTTATGTGGTTGGTGCTACTAAACTGATCGTTCGAAATAAACTGCACATATTCACTGCAGGGATGGACTACGTTACAGCTGACATGTGATTCTGGATCTAGAGGATTCTTTTCTGCGAGATCTGTGACTGGATTTTTGTCTGATGTTTATACTACTGCTGCTGATGAAGTTGGAAAAATACACGTAATTGCGGATGAAAGGGTGCGTTTCTAACTATTGTTTGCTGATGTTCTAGTGTTTCTTTATGAGTGTGGCTTGATTATGGTACGTCTGTTGCCAGGTTCAAGGAGCAGTGTTTGATCTCCCAGAAGAGATTGCGAAAGAGCTTCTGAATAAGCAGATACCACCTGGCTATACTATTTCAAAGATCACCAAGGTTGGTGTCACTGGCGTTTAGTATTAATTTCATTTTGCTGCGTAGATCCTGCTTGCATGTGTCCTTTTTGGCTAGAACGAGATAATTGATCCCTACTTGATATTGGAATATTGCAGTTGCCTACTTTGCAAGATGATGGGCCAGCAGGTGACTTTTATGGTAGGTTTTCTAACAGCAGGGACGGCAGGGGTGGCCGAGGAGGTTCAAGAAGCCGAGGAGGAGGTGGTTACGGTACTTCCTCCCGTGGTTATGGTAGTGGTGGTACCTCCTCCCGTGGTTATGGTTATGGTGGTGGTCGTGGTAGTAGTAGATTCTCTGATGACGACGATGAGGGTGACTTTAGGCGAGGTGGTAGGGGTGGAAGAAGCAGCAGCGGTGGCGGAAGCAGCTGGTCTAGGAGCCCAAGAAGCACTGGCAGTGGGAGTGATTGGCTAATTGGTGGACGATCTTCTTCACGCTCACCCTCGTATGGAAACAGGGACTTTGGAAGCAGGGACAGGTATCCTTCCTTCGTTACATCTATGCTATTTCTATGAACAACTGTAGAAGTGCATCTTTGATCTTTTCACCCATGGACATCTATCCAGCGGCGACTTCAATTTTTATTGAAGGTTTAATGAGAACCATGTATTTGTATATCAGAAGCTTTGGGGGAGCATGCTTCACCTGCGGGCAGTCAGGGCATAGAGCTTCAGAGTGTCCCCAGAAGCAAGACTATTAGTTGTCTTGGTCCTATTTTGTTCAGCTTTGCCGCCACAGCTTTTGAAGTGGGAGGAGAGCCGACTGCTGCTACTGGACACATATGGCCTTACTGTATCAAACGAAAGGATGGTTGAATGGTGCAGGATCGGAAGAAAATCTACTATGAAAGATTTGCGGACAGAGAGCAACTTCAGCAACAGTTGTGCTTTTCTATCCTTTCCTTTCCTTTCCCTCCCCTCCCGTCCCTTCCCTTCCGCCGTCCTAACCCCCACCACACAATATGTGATCATCATTTTTGTGATATGTCAATTAAGGTGCTGTTTGGGCAACTATTTGAAACTCCTGATGTAATGACCTTATATGTTATAGTTTTCTGGGATCTAGCAAGTAAAGAAAATATGTAGTTTCATGCTTAGTGGATCATATGTTCTTCCTAAGCCTATCTTAAGGTTATAGTTTATTTCATTTCTTTCAATTAATTGATTAGTTCTGTTTATTATTATTATTATTATTATTTTCTTAAAGTGGCAGTAGCAACCCCCTTGTTATTCGAGGAAGAACTTGAACATAATAAAAATTTTATACCAAGGAAATTATTAATTTTCATTGCAAGTGTTTACAAGAAAATTGACATTGGATTTATTTTTTCCTTTATTTGTTGTTTCTTTTCCCTCAAAAGTGTGGATTTCAAAGAAGAGAGAGGGAGTTTAGATTTTCGGTTTCAAATGGTGTTTTATTTTTTAAAAATTATATATCAACCGTTTAAAAGAGTATCGTAAAATTTTAAGCTTTAAATTTTAGTTAATTTAGAATATTTGTCGTTTTCAAAAGTTCTGTGTTGATTCGTAAGTAGCACAAAACAGACTAGAGGGGGATGATTAGCTTTTTTACAATTTCTTTTAAATTTTTTTGTAAGTTCTTGGCCTTATGAGAATAACAACAAAGCTTTTCTGTGGCAGTGAAATAAGATGGTTCACAAATTTTTGTTCAAAATCTTTTCAAAAACATTTAAGTATGAAAACAACAAGGTTTTAAGAAACAGTAGGTTTGTAAGGTGATGAGAGGTCGCCAAGGCAAGCAGCGAGCTCGCGAGAACCAGCCATGCGAGCTAAGGCCAGGATGCTTGACAGCGAGCTTCAGCCAGCATATAGCGAGCTACAGCGAGGATATTGGGAGCGAGGAGAACGCGAGGAAGGTATTCT
>JAOWAN010000047.1:8410047-8422791 GCA_028566635.1 Lobelia cardinalis | reverse complement strand
TCTATTTAGGTCTGTATTTTTTTTTTTTTTGGTTGGTTTTATGTGTTTTGTTTTTTTGATCATCATTTTTGTTTTTGAAGCTGTAGCGAAATGGGGCCAATATTTTATGTGCTAGTAGCATTTCCGTGCACAGTTGGCGCCATTGCTTTGGCAATTATCCATATATATAGACATCTCATGAATTATACTGAACCAACTTACCAAAGATACATTGTACGCATTATTTTTATGGTTCCTGTAAGTAATTCTTCTTCTTCCCATAGAACTTGTATTTGATCACTGCTTTGAAATTATTTGATTCTATGTATCTTCTAATATATGTGTGTAATGAACTTGGGCCTACTCAATTCCTGATTAAGGTGCGATTATCTCTTGTCGTTGCATTTTAATTAAAGTTATTGAATTTGGTAGAGGTTAGATATTGATTCTTTTTGTGTCATGGGATAGTTATGAAACTCGTAAGAATCTACTTTTATGCTGTGTGTGGATTTGTTGATCTCTGTTGCTCAATGTGCATTTTTCCATTGACATGGAGATGTTTTCGGTGAAAATTATGGGTTCACACTGACCTGCAAGTTTTAGAGAAATTCTCTTTGTCCTCTATCAAGTTAGAGTTACTAGGACTTCAATAGCTAAAGCTTCACCACTCAAACCACTCATATTAAGATTCTTAGGTGAGGTGCTGTGTTATGATCATACCAACAGCTTGAAACACCATGCTTGGTAGTCTTATAGGACATGGATCTCATAGACTTGGACTTTGAGCCTGTAGATTTTATTGGGATACAAGTGTTGGTGAGGATTGTGAAATGGGTTAGCTACTCTTTATTGAGTGGCTATTACCCCTTCCATTGTTAGCATATGCCCTCAAATTGCATATGCAAATGCTTGAACATGCCCGGATGTGTGTGTCTAACCGACTATTGCTCGGTATCCTTGAAGAAGAAAAATGACGAGAGATTTGTATTGGACACGATGAGAGAGCTAAAGCCGGCCAAGATTGCACTACATATTACTTTCTCATTGATTTGCTACCCTTCCTCTTCCCTAGGAAACACAGATAACTCCTTCATTGTTAGTTAACTTGAAATGGATTTGGATATGGCGATATGCTTGCCGGGATATGCTTGTCACATTCATTTATTCTTGCTCCTTATTGGATTGTCTTCAAGTTATCATGATTAACACCTCATTTTTAGTTTCGAACAGGAAGCTAGTTTCCTATTATTGTGTTATGTGATTGATGTCTGATAGTCAATTTGAAAGGAAAAGTTAGTAGGATAACTATTAGATTCACGCTGCTCTATGGAACCGAGTGTTGAACTAAGAAAGAAAATATAAACAAATATGAGTTTTGCTGTAATGCAAATACTAAGATGGATGTATAGTAGATCTAGGAAAGAGAGGATTCATAATACATATATACGTGAGGTAGTAAAAGTTGGCCTTTGAGAAAATGAGAGAAGCACATAAGATGGTTCGCTCACGCACTATGTAGGCCACTTGGTGCACCTGTAGGGAAGTGTGAAAGTATTAATCTGTACCAAACTGAAGGTAGCTGTAGATTGATCCTAAAGTGGACCTCCATAATTAAGAAATATACAAAGGAAAGTCTGTGATGACCTAGCCTTGAACCCTAATGAATGGTAGCCACACCCAAGTGATTGGTACAAAGGTTGATTTTTGTTGAGAGTTGAAGGGGAAATAATGATTATCACATTGCTTTGACCGGAAAAGTTGATATGAATATACAATTTTGGTTCCATTTTGGCTTTCAATCAAACCAATACATCAGTGCACCACATGAATTAATAAAGGAGTTTCTTACGGATCACCTATCTAGTTATCAACGGCCACCAGTCGGCTGCCTCTTGGATTTTTATGTCCTTCCTCTTTTCTTTCTTACCGTAGAAACCCAGCAGACTAGCACTAACACTCTCACTCACTCATTCACACAACATACTCCCTCCCTCCCTCCCTCTCTCTCTCTCTCTCTCTCTCTCTCTCTAAGGCTCTATAGTAAGCAAGCATTTTACACTTCCCCGTCTCTTAATTTTGCGGACCTTGTCAGAAAAATACTCTGATTCCTTTCTTGCTCTTCACCCATTCTCATCTTTCATAATCTCCTCTTCAATAACAGCTCAGTAATATTAACCGAGTAAGAGAAAAATTCATATAGATTGATAAATGTTTCTTAAATTTAAAACATACCTAGGATTTGATTTAGTAGAGATTCCATTCAAATGTATAATATTTATACACAAGCACATTCCTGGATTCCTTTTTCGTTGAACTTCTTACATCCAAGTGTTTAAATTCTTTTTTTGAAGGTGGATTTGTAAGTGAGATAGAACACCTCCAGGATCCGGGAATTCCACTTTGGGCTCTGTTTGGAAGCTAATGTTGGGGCTTTTCTTTCGAAGTTCCGTTGATGGGTCAGTCCTTTCAGTAGAGGAAGGGGCTGGATCTTTACAATGGTGAAAATCTAGTGCAATGTTGTAATAAACTATACTGGATCTAAATGATCACAAAGTATAATCAGGTTTTTGACTTCCTTGATTACCACTTGATCGCTTCCCTTGGTTGAGACTTTCGACTATGATTCTTTAGATTAAGGATTGTTTGGGTATTACACTATTACGGTTGAGTATTTTTGTTATATTCATCTATGAATGAGCTTGGTGATGGATAGGGTGTTGTGTTACGGTATTCGTTTAGTGCTAGAGATTAGTATGTTGTGGAGAAGAAGTTGCTAGTTTGACGCATTTGCTAACAAGCAAGAGCGTTTAATAACTTGTTTACGAGTAGAGTAGCTGTAGGTTCAGTAAAACCACTATGTGGCAGTGGAAAACGACATAGTATCCCTCAATAGTAAGACAGATAGTCCTGCTTTGACATCCGACAGTTGTCTCCCATGAACTATAGCGGTAGAGAATTGTCCACAATGAGGAATTCATGTTTTGAATATTATGCTCTAGGAAGGGTACTTGGAACACTTCTCTGAAGCTCTCCTTGAAGTCCTAACTGTCATTTATATGGCTGGAACCGAAAAACAAAACTTGGGATTTATGGAGTTAATTATTCATTGGACAAAGGGTTACAGTTTGAAGGTTGATTTATGGAAATAAACAATTATTCAGGGTTGTTTCTGACACCATGAACAGTAGCCGAGAACAATAATTGGGCCAGAAAGTGGTTGACTAGGGCGTGTAGTAGGATGCAAACAAGGATTTGTGATTTGGCGAATGAGCGCAAGAAATGATGAATGCTGAAATGATGTAAACACTACAGAAAGGAGGAACGTAGGAAAGACATGCTTCATACTTAGGCTACAAGGACACATCAAATGCAAGGTAGTTGAGCATAGGACCAAGGGAAATGCCTCATGTTCTTTGATGAAATCAAATTATTGATGCCAAAATTTCTTTATCCTGCAATGTCACTCTATATCACCTTGAAATGAAAGTATAACAAGGTCTTGTACAAGCTTTGTACTAGTTCTAAACCTAAAAGAATTTTGCTAAACTATGACTTAAGAGATTAGTCCTATAGGGTTTTGGTAATTGAAAGTTGAATAATAAAACTGTGCTTAACGAAGACTCATTGGCTAAACACTTTCTCTGCAAATTGTGAAATTATTAAAATCTAAAACGTAGAAAATCAGTGCTCCTCTCTTTCCAATAAATAAGCCTCAGTTTTTCTTATCGTTGTCCTGAAAGTGCTGTAATACTGTAGGCTATTCTTGTACTCTCATACATATATATACACACACATATATATATATATATATATAGATATATCGTCTCATAGACGAATGCTCACAAATTTAGGAGTCTTCATAATTTGCATTCCATTTATATGCCTTAATAATTATTCATGTGTGGTAAACCTACTGAAATTGGTTTATCGTGTGAATAGTAATTTTGGTTCGAACATTAGTCAATTAATGTTCATTATATTTCTATAAGGGCCAAAAATTTGAGATGTCCAAAACGGAAAGTTCGCAAGCCGCCAACATATATGAGACTGAAGGACTATAACTCTTCATAAATTTTTCAGGATTTCCTTTTCCTTCTGGAAACATGGTATTGGTATCTGTAGGTGAGCGAGCCGAGTTGAGCCAGGGAGGTTGTCGAGTCAAGCCGAGCTAAATTGATTAGAGCCGAGTTATGGAAAAGGATGAAATACTCGACTCATGACGAGTCTCGAGTTGCTCGCAAGTCCTCGCGAACTCAAGCCAAAAGTCTTGAGTCAAGTAGAGCCGGACAATGACTATGAATTGGACTCCTTTAGTATTCAAAAGTCGAGTTTATTTATTGATCAATGTCAAAGATCGAGTACCAAAATAGGAAAAATATGAAAGTTTGGAGACCAAAATATATGTTAATTCAAATTTATGTAGTCAAATGAAAATATGGCTCGAGTAGAGTCTATTTGAAAACGAGGCGAGTATCAAGCTAGCTTGCGAGTAATCAAATCGATCCGACTTGGCTCGCAAAAATTCACGAGTTCCATAATGGGACTTGAGTCGGCTCATTTTCTTCTTGTGAGTCGGGTCAAGCTACTCGAGTCTAGTCGAGCTGACTCGGCTTACTTAAAGCCCTATACATGCCAAACAAAAAATGTACGCCCTCTATTTGTCACGAGGAGGTACACTTTCCTATTTGGTCTATCCCATATGAACTGGGACATTTTCCTTTTGATCCATCCCACTTGGCAATCCCCTCCCCGTTTTGTGACGGATAAACATGGGCCCCTTGTTGAGGGATATTTCAGGAAACTAATAGGTTCTAACCTTTTTCTTAATTTGCGGATCTGGTCAAAGTGTCTTTTTCGTGTGGGTGGAGGGAGTATAATTTTAATACAGTTTTAAAAGAATTACTGAAGAACCTAGAAGGTTCAGGGTTATTCTCGTATCGGTCCTTTCTCTTACATGGTTAGGTCACTTAATCTTGCAAAAAGAAGCTGTCTATTTCGCTTCCTTTTGGGCATTGGCTAGGGGTGCATTTTGAGGGGTCTCCATTCAAAGCTATATAGAGGTTGGAGTGCTTTTTTTTCCTCCTTTGTTTTCTTCTTCTTCCATATTTTTTCAGCTTGTGTTGTTTCATTTTTCCTTTCTGATGGATTAATCGTCCATATCTTTTGTACATTCTCCCCTTTCCATTAATATATGTCTTTTATCAAAAATGAAAAAAGAAGGCTACATCATAACAAAAACGGCCATAGTTGCCAGTTTTTGAAATCTTGATTCCTAGAATTTGCTTCTTGTCGAATTTACTTTCCTTGAAGCTGTTCTGAATGGTGAAAGCCCATAGTTTTCCATTTTGATATAGTTATTGACATGTTCCCTTCTTTGTTGAGTTACTTCTTTTGGTAGTAATCATGTAAATGAAAGAAAACATGTCCAGTTAATGAGGCACTATTTAATTTAGTTGATTTTTACTTTTAGGGTGGTTGACATAAACTTGATCAGATGATTCCGAAGTTTTGGAATCCTCAATAGGCAGTCTGAATTGGACTTGAAGTGGTTAATAATGACAATTCCTCCATTGAACGAATATAAAGAGAAAATTCATGTTAACAATAAAATAAGGAAAGTAACTAAATATTTCCATTTTAAAGTTTATCAACATTTTGGTTTTAAACTTTTCTCTCAAGATGCTGAAGGCAAAGAAGGAAGTAACTTGATTGATGTCCTCATGCAGTTTCTCTCTCTTGGGTACGTAGTTTGAAAATAGATTGAGCGGAATAATAAAAAGTATAAAACTGAAAAAACAAGATACATAGATTTTATATCCTATGCTTGCTTATAATGAGAGAATGATGTCAAAAAGGTTGGTCTATTTTACTCGCAAGCCAGATCACCATTCTGGAGTGGTGCTGATCTGTCGTTTCGAGATCAGATATACCAATTCAGAGCGAATTTAAGAAGAATCTGCAAACTGAAAAGTTTGAAGCTGTGTACTCAAGTTTGATATTTTCTGATCACATCCATCACTTTCTAGAATACTTGCTTTAGTAATGTTAATTAGTTCCAAATACTTCACATTTGTGAAAGAAAAAAGAAGAGAATACTTCAGTCTCATAGTTGTGAAAATACCCCTATGAAATTGCGGGGCAAAGGAGAAACTAAGAACAACTTCATTCGACTTCTGGAAAACAATTTTCTTGAAGTAAGGAGACTATAAAATGGAGAAGGTAAGCCAGCTGGGGATTGCCACATCCTTCTGGGCACTAAACACAACACAGTTGCTCCCACCTTTTCATAGTGTGGACAATTAGCATGTCTGGATTAGAATTGGGGATTACAAACCTGTTTGGTTGCAATTTGGTTTCTTTCTTCTTCTTTTTTCCTTTGGAAAGTGTGAAGTATTAAGTATACCCTAAAAAGGATTCCTTACAGATTTCTAGCTCATGCCACAGTCGAGGAACCTTACTGGTTCATCAAGGTTTGCCCTTTTAGATTTGTGCTTGAAAATCCTCAAAATGCACAAATATTAATGAGCTCCAGTATTTCTGCATTGCGGTTTCAACTGTTGGCTCATTAATAACCATCTTCGTTCTCTATAAACATTTTGGCTATCTAATTCTCAGAAAGCCGTATTTTGATCCAACTTCATGATTTTCTCGTTACTATGATTTTGTTTGTTTTCCTTGTTTTGCTTGGACGTTGCACCCTTTTATGACTTCTTGTTCTTGACAGGTGTATGTGTTGATGTCCTTTCTCTCCCTTGTGTTAAATGACAACCTATCAATCTACTTTAACTCCATTCGAGAAGTGTAAGTATGCCATACCTCTACTTTCTAGTTATAAAATACTGAATATAGCACCTTTTGTTTAAAATTTCATATTCCTTGACTGTTCATATATCTTGTACTCTTTTTGCTGCTTTATTTCTTGCTTTCTGCATCTATAAATCAAGTATACGGTTATATTTTATTCTACTTGTCCGAGTCGATGGTTCACCAATGGATCTTTTGATGCTCAAAATATATTTATTTCTTGCTTTCTGCATCTATAAATCAAATATAAGGTTATATTTTCTTCTAGTTGTCTGAGTCGATGGTCCACCTATGGATCTTTTGATGCGTAGCTCATATTTTGATGAAGGCAAAATATATTTATGTTCCTAAAAGTAGTGATACCCTGCATTTTCTGCAACTTGACTGAAGTCGCTAGATTGTCACATTAGTTTTAAAGAATTTAAAACTTGCATCAGCTATTGGATTGCTAGTGTTGGCAATTTCTGTGGCATTGTTTGGTCTGCAAAAATATGTATGCCATTTACTGTTTCTGCTTCTTCACCATTGTCTAGGTTTTATTCATGGGACTTGCAACAGTAGTTTGTCTAGAGTAGGTATCTATTGATCCTCTAGCGCACTCTTTGATAGCTGCTCAGTTTATTACTCCCTCCGTCCCACAAGAAGAGGAACATTCCTTTTTGGATCTCTCCACTTGAAGAGAGACATGTCCCTTTTGGGCCGTCCCATTTGACAAAATTTCCCTCCCTTTTTGCAAAGAATAAACACGGGCTTTCTTTTTAGGGTCATTAAGGAAAATAACATATTTTCAACGCTTTTATCAATTTGCTATGTATACCCAGTGGTGTTCCTTTCCTAGTGGGATGGTGGGAGTATAACTTTTCGGTTGCCAACGTTAACGTTTTATAGTACAAAGCTCGCTGTCGTCTTTTTGTTCCTTAAGTTATAATTGTAGTAGAGTCCGTTTCCTGGAAAATACTTCTATACAGCTGTTGCTTTCAGTAGTTGGTCTCAAGCTGAACTTACATATGCTTCAAGTTGACATGGACAAGCCAGTTTGTTAACTTTTTTTATGTAATATTATTTCAGGTATGAAGCTTGGGTAATTTATAATTTCCTTTCTTTGTGCCTGGCATGGGTAGGTGGTCCAGGAGCTGTTGTTATTAGCTTAAGTGGCCGGATTTTGAAGCCAAATTGGTGTTTGATGACATGTTGCTTCCCTCCCATTCCACTTGACGGGTAAGTTCCGTACCAAGGAAATGCATAATGAAAGTTAGAAATTATTGCGTACTTTTATTTACTCTCTCCGACCCACACAAAGAAACCCTTTTCAGGATTTTCATGCTGTAACAACCTCAAGTTTGTTCGTAAACTAACAAGCTCAGACTCATATCATTGAACATTGAATTTCTGTCAATATTCAGCCGACAGTAAGATTGTTAAAAGAACGGGTGAGCTGGATTCTCAGATGGAAATATGGATGAAGCAGAAAAAATAATAGTAAATTAAGTAAAACACCAGCTTATAACTGCCGATGCATCCGGGCCTATCTTGTAAGTTAGTGAATAGAAAGAAGAGAACCTTTTTTTTTTTGTAAAGTATTTGTTACGTGATACTCTTATCAGTCCTAAAAGAAGCGGTGGGATTTCCCCTTCTAGTTTTTCTGAAAATAGAGGTGCATTTTCTCTTGGGAAAGTATGCTTAAGGATACCGACTTTAATGCTCGGGTTTTTCAATGAGATGAAACAAGTCAAATCATTTTAAATAGGTGAAATCGCGGCTTCACAGTGGCATAGCATTTTGAGGAATTGAGTTTTTTTTTTTTTTTTTTAAATAATTTTTCTTAACGCTCTTAATTTGTGTGCAAGTCAAATTGTACCTGTCCCCATTTGGGATGGAAGCAGTTCTCCTTCTATTTCTTTGATCTTTTTTTCTCTTGGACTCCCACTACAAAACCCCCTGCCTCAACCTGGCACAGTCGCACACGCGAGCCCCAAGTCTGCCTAGAAGTTATTGCCCTCGTTCTTGGAAGCTTAAGGATAGCTGTGAGTGATGGCTACTAACAAGACTCCAGTTTTCTCCCTATGGACTGAACATTGATTTTAAGAAGAGCCAAAAAATGACTTTTCATAGCGAGGATGGCTTGTCCGTGATAACTTCTTCGGATTTGTGTGAACTAGAGGAGTCCTTTACTTGATACCAATGAAAAAACCGATCAACCCTTAAAATTCAAAAGTCACAAGTCATAACGATTGGGCTAATAGCAATTTAGTACACCAAAGTTTCAGCTGAATCACAATTCATGCTCCATTATTCCGAAAGTTGCAATTTGGTACCCTTTGTTGCTGTTTTGATGCAGTTAAGATACAATGTGTTTGATGCACGAAACCGATGTCTTCTTATGTGTAAAGAAAGTGAATACAACTAAACTAAACTCAGCCTTATCCCCAATCACCTGAGGTCAGTAAAGAAAAAGTGAATGAAAGATAAATACTGGTAAATAATTGATGAATGAGTTACTGGTTGGTTACAGAGGTGGATGTGTGTTGGTCTCTATGAATGATACCGAGAGCAAAATATTTTGTTTGTAGAAGTAGGAAAAATAGGATAACATTTAGCGTTGCAGCTTGAGTTATCCTTTCATGCAAATTTTATATTTTGTTCATTGACTTGATTGCATAATCGATTAAGTTGTGTGCTCTAGGGATGAAATGGGAGCATGAGGGAGACGGGAAGTTTACATTCGTACATTAATGGGTTGCATAAAGGTGGAGATGATTGGAACTTGCTTGGGGATGAAACTTGTCTTGCTGTTTTACTTGATGAATTTGCATCTGTTTGTACAACTTTTTGAAACTGTTAATTTTTCAGGCGTTTTATACGAAAATGCAAGCAAGGTTGTCTGCAGTTTGTGATTCTTAAGCCAATGTTGGTGGCAGTCACTCTCATACTTTATGCAAAAGGGAAATATCACGACGGAAATTTCAGTGCAAATCAATCGTACCTGTATCTTACCATTATATACACGATCTCCTATACCATGGCGCTCTATGCTTTGGCCTTGTTTTATGTGGCATGCAGAGATTTGCTCCAGCCGTTTAATCCAGTTCCAAAGTTCATCATTATCAAGTCTGTTGTTTTTCTGACTTACTGGCAGGTAGAGTTCATAACCAGTTGCTGTTGTTATTCCGCTTTAGTAATAAATCTCTTGGGGCTTGTTATGGGTTTTTGGTTCTTTTTTGTGCTAACATCTCAAATTCGAGTTCTGTAGGAGACTTCTTGAAATGGCATATGCTTAGTTGTCATTTTGGGACTAATTTCATATTATTAATAACTAAAATTACTATTGAGAAACAAATTTGCCTTCCTTTGTCTCCTAAAGTCCAAGAACAAAATAAGTGATGGATCTTAAAAATAATGCCCGAATAGCTTTGCCCGGATTCAGAGTTTTGTTTCAAGTGTATGGGGTGATTATACCTTTGTGCTGTCTTGTTTTGTTCTTCATCGTGGAAGACTGCATCTCGCTTCTCTAGAATTTTGCACAGTTAAAAAAACAACAATTTTTAGGTTTATTCAGTTAAAATCATCCCCTGTGCTTTTGTGTATGAGCATTTATTTTCTGAACATTTTGATCTGAACTCTTCTTCAATTCTTATAATGATTTGTCTCCCCCTTATTTGGCTTATTCTGATGATGGACTTCCGATCTCTAAAAACCCCGTTAATTGAGTTATATCCATGGAATGATGTAACATCTACACACAAAATCTGGCATTTCATATTACTTTCCGTCTTATAGCTTCTGATCTTGCTTTGATCAACCATCATGTTGGTGTCCTCTAGTTCTTACTGTATTGGCCTCACATTTACTCTTGCCAGTAGGGATATTGACATTGTGCCGTTCTCTTAGGAGCAATTTGGTATTTCAGGCATTGTTGGAGAGAGTTGGGTATATGATTTATCTTGAGAGTTTTTTGGGTACTTTATTTGGGTGTGGTTGGGCGGTATTTTATGTATGACAAGCGAACTGGGTCAAGCTCAAGGAAAATAACAGAAACTGGTAGCACCTTTAAGGAAATGTTCTGTTGAATCTGGGAATAGTTGGAGCTTGATTAGACTCTGCAGGTTGTACTGTACTTGATAACTATATTTTTCTGTAGATGGTTCTCATTAAATCATAGCCTACATCTTGATTTGTAAACCAGAAAATTGGATGACGTGTGTGTAATATTTTACTTTCATAAAGCCTGTTATGGTTGTTGCATGGTGATGTGACTTTTGTTGAAAGAGAACATTTAACCTTCTAGGTTTTTCATTTATCTTCTCATCTTTTAGGGAGTGTTGGTTTTTCTTGCCGCGAAATCGGGCTTTATAAAAGATGCGAAGGAAGCTGCGGATATCCAAAACTTCATAATATGTGTTGAGATGCTTATTGCAGCCATTGGTCATCTCTATGCATTTCCATACAGAGAGTATGCTGGCGCTAACATTGGTGTTTCTCGAGGATTCACCGCGAGCCTAGCTCATGCATTGAAACTGAATGACTTTTACCATGACACAGTTCACCAGGTGAGTTCTTCCGTGAGTTATTATTCACTCTCTTTAGAGTTCTATTAGGATAATGGACATGGCCTATTCTGTTGTGATCATGGTTCTCGTCATAATCTCTGGTTATTCTTTTTCCCTCTTGCAGTTTGCACCGACTTATCATGACTATGTACTATACAACCATAGTGATTCTGGTGACGAGGGAGCTAGGAGGTACAGGTCTAGGACCTTTGTTCCAATGGGCCCAGAGATGGACACTGTCCGGAAAAACAAGCATATGTTAGGAAACAAGTTAGATGACATACAGCTATCTAGTGTGTCTTCTTCAGGTAGTAGCACACCCCAAAACAATAGCTCTGTACAAGACACTGCAAAAGCTGAGGCAATGAACACATCATTACTCATGGATGCATCAAACTCGGTGGAAGTGCCCTATGACCTTTCACTCATTGACATAGACATGTCTTCTTACCCGGAAGAGGTACCTTCTGCCACCAAGGAAGCTGGAACAAGATGACTAGAATCTACGGATCAGGGCTAGAAAGATGGAAGTCTACAAATTGCTAATGACTCAAAAATTTCAAGCTGTGCTTGTTTGTTGGTTCTTCTCAATTATTTCAGGGTCGTGTGCGGTGAAAGGCTTTCCAGTTATTTCTGTATACATGAAATTGCTGATATTAGGTTTTGTACATGTAGGGAAATATGTTAGTCATTCTGTTTTTGCACAGTTTGTAATGTACATGCAGAACCTTAATTCCGGTGCGTGCTTATATTTGATTACAGTACATTAGAATACAAATGGAATTAGGTTTCCTGACAACCGCTCGTCTGATTTTTGATGCCACAAAAGTGGATTACGTCGATCAAAATGAACCTTAGCATCGTGAATGGCGATTGGGATACTCTGTTTTGGTAATTCCTGCACCCACCATTGAACAGAATCCATTGAATCCTCAATGGATTAAGAATTGATGTCAGACAGTAGTTTGGATTCATTAGAGTGCTTGTTTATGCACCCTACACAAAGCAGGGGATATGGGTATTGAGAGATCAGCTCTATTCTTTAGAAATGCAGAATGATTGGATGACATTGTACTGCATGCACGCTAAGTTGTACTCTTTACTTTCATCTGAAATACCATTAGATCCGTTGGTGCAGAAAGATTTTTGGTTTATCTAAACTCTACTTTTGGGATTTCTTAGGATTAAGAATAGGACAGTGTATAATGCTTAAAATGGAAGCTATTATAGTTTAACGGAACCGTCTAGTGTGCGGACGGTCAAAGGTGCGGACGATTTACGACCACATTGTACGCTTTTACGACCAAATTGTATGCTTTTACGTCCAAAATGTAACAATTCTACAATTTAGTCATAAAAGTTATAAAACCACCACATATCACATCAAGTGGTTTTACAAAAACCATGTGCTATA
>JAOWAN010000047.1:8394237-8404788 GCA_028566635.1 Lobelia cardinalis | reverse complement strand
TCTCACACGCTAATTGCTTCTCGCGTGTTAAACACTTTCTAGGCGGGCGTTCGGTGCTCTGGACACCTAGGCGCCTAGAATAATTTTCAGAAATGAGAGGGTATTTATAGGTGAGGAGGAAGTATTCAGCCTTCTTTGAGGTCTCAAAATGTCCAAAATACCCTTGGGAGGTAACATGAGTTTTACCCTTTTGCCTTTTATGAAAAAGGACAAAAAGCCAGAAACAGTACATTTGGGCCGGAACGGCCGGAATGTGGTCGGACCGGCCCAGATGCTCAATCCATATTTTTGACCTTTTTTCTAAGCCAAAAGTTGATACAACATATTGTCCAATGTGCCTAAGTGTTGAATGATTACATCCTTAACTGTACATTACTTAGCCACATCTCTTTACCTCATCTCCCATTTTTGGAAGGGCTTTCTCCTACTTGGAAGCTTGAGAGGATGATCATCTTTGTGAGAGAAAGTCTTCTCCTTTTGTATTTTCTCCATTCATTCTACAAAATAAATTGTTACACCACATTAGTAATGCAAAAGTGCAACATTTGAGTATATATATTTATTTTATGCAAGTAACATAATTATTAATATTACTTAGACTTCTTTTATTTATTAAAACTCTCTAGTAAAATTGCTTCATTTACTAGGGTAAAAAATGAGGTGTCTACAGAGGTGTCGAAACCTCAAACCGAACCGAACCGTGCGATTTGTAAATTTATCGAACCGTAACCGAACCGTCGTTGATCAAAATCAAACCAAACTCATTGATTTGGTTTGATTCGATTTAATCATCGATTTGGACAGTTTGGACTTACACCCCTAGTTTTAGCCGCCACCTTAATCAAATTTCAATGTCCTTGTGGTAGTTCGATCATTACACAATGCTTTACCATTTTTATCCAAATTCATGTTTTATATAAACATAAAGAGGTTCTTTTGATTCTAATTTATCAAAAATATTTTGTTGTATTTTATTTTCTATAGTTTTATAATATTTATGATTTATATAGTTTTATAATATTTATGATTTAATTAATACTATAAATAATTATAAAAAAAGCTTATGTTCTTACAGACCACTTACCTGTTGTTTTGGAAGCCGTATCTGTTGTAGTGTCCACTCGTGAGCTCATGAACTTGTATCTAGCTCGACTGGACTTGTTGTTTTTCACATTAATATTTGTTTTAATATATAAAGCACCAGTAAAAGTCCGTACTCAAGGGCATATGGCGTAATTTATATAAATTTAAAATTTTATTTTTAAAATAAAAAAGAAAAATTAATTAAAATTAATTAGCTAGTAAAAGTATTTAAATTTTATAAATATAAAAAGAAAACAAATCTGCTATAAAAAAACTAAAAAAGAAAAAAAAAATCCAACAATAAAACACACACCTGCTCCCCTTCCCTCATTCTCAAACACTTTTACCTATACATCTACACTTTTCTCTTACACACACCCCAACACAAATTTTTTATTCATTACTATTTATTTGAAGTAGATCCCACAAATGCTATTTATACTATAGATTAAGACAAGTGCAATTTAGTGTTAACACGCTTCATCTGTTTATAATAGATTATGATTTCAAGTTACGATGATGGTAGGTGGGAACCACTAACAATCCTGTTTAAATAAAAATATATATATAAAGCTTTAATGAAATTTAAATTTATAATTTAATTTTTTCATATTTAATAATGAAAATATAAATTTCAAGAAATATATAATTAAAAAAATTAATAACTTAAACTTGGATTTTAATATATTTTCATACTAATGGGCATATTTTAAAATTTTAAAGATTGTTTTCAATTTTTAATTAATTGAAACAATTTAACTTTCAATGTGATCAAATTCTACAATTAGGGGCCAGTACGGTGATACGGGTCCCAAATCAAGGCACGATCGTCCAAAAATTAACCGACTAACCAATGCCGCAAGGCTCACAGGGGAAGCCGACTCACCAACTTTGCAAAGATCATCTTCTTGACAATTTCCCAATTTCCTCGTTTATGTTTTTCCAATTTTCCGCTTCTCTCTCTCTCACACACACACACACACACACAAGATGAGGTACGCACGTGAACGCCATAACCCCTTTGCCTCTGCCCAGCTTCCCATTCGATGGTATGGACTGTGCTTGTCCTCTCTCCCCTTCTCCCCCACCCAAATGGGTTTCTTTCATGTTCCACCCCCAACTGTACACAAATCTTTTTCTATTCCATTTATTGCAAAAATATCTCATCTTTTCCCATTATTTTAATCCTAGCACTCAATAATCTACTAGTATTTCTTTCTTGGGGATGTGATCAAGTGGATCAACTGTTATTTGTGTCCATGTTTAGTGTGTCTATGTTTAGTGTTAATTTAGAGACCATCAGTCTTTGATGTCTTCTTCTTAGTGGGCATTTCCCCTCCTTTCTATTTTTAGAAATGGTAAAATCCATTTATTCGAGTATATATGCCTTGGTAATGGTGGGGGTGGTCTAAGGTTGAAATCTTGGTGTGAGGTGTTGAGCCGAAATTCGATTGTGGGCCCCATTGTTCATCGGACCTTGAGAAACTGTCAGTAAAGGGTGGTGGTGGTGGTGATCATAGAGGAAGGAGGAGGAGATGGAGATGGGTTTATCATATTTTGGTGGGCCCTGCTTGGTGGGTTTCCATATTTAAGCTCTTCAAGTTGCTTACTTCAGTTTTCACAAACATTCACTACTATTTGCTTGCCTCTCTTCCAGATAGAACTAGGTCAGTCAGTCTCTCTCTCTCTCTCTCTCTCTCTCTCTCTCTCTCTCTCTCTCTCTCTATATATATATATATATATATATATGCTTCTTTTTCAGTGTCCTGTTGTGTTAAATCATCTGAGTTTCTTGTAAAGTGTCTAATTTCAATTTTCTCTTTTGGTAATTTCATTAAATCACGACTCGAGATCTATGCAAAGTTAGTTGAAGATTACTTGTCTTTAGAAAGTTATGGAATTGCATTTGAATTCATATTGGTTTTAATCTGTTTCTCATGATTGAAATTTTATTGGACTAGCGATACAGAATGAATGTATGTTAAATATAGATGTGATGTATTCATGTTGAAACTTTTGAGTATAAAAGAATTGGGCTCTTTGAGCAGAACTGGAGTATTCGACAATTTATTTCTCATTTCAGTTGGATTCGAATGCTATTTAGCTTGGATCATACATTCGTTGGTGAAAAGGGGTACAGATATTTCGATTTTGCTCTAGAGTAGAAGGTTCTTGTTTGAGAGTGATAGGTAGTTACTAACTTGCATGCGTAAAAATGGTGTAAATATGGTCTAAGTTATTACATCAACTATATTATAGAATAGAAATGTCATTTCCATTGGATCCTTCATTCGTTACCTTTTACTATTGGATGCTTTATTGGGTAAAACAAGTGCCTTTGTTAGTGGTTAACTGTTGTGCTTGCTGTTGTTAAGCTGTTTCTAGGAAATTATGATGTTTTTGGCTTGTTATTGATGTTTTCAGACCACTACTATGATGTTATTTGGTTAGGTTATGTTTTTCTTTCTTGCACTGTAGCTGTTTCATAGCAGGAAAGCTCTTGCAGTGACTGGTAGTGTAATTCATTCACTTTGTTTTTTTGTTCAGATCTAGAGGAAAATGTCAGCTTCAAGACCTAGCCAATCTTCCAGCAATTCAGGGAGATCGAAGCAAAGTGCTAGAATTATAAAACAGACGAGCGTAGATGCTAAGCTCCACGCAGATTTCGAGGAGTCTGGTGAATCCTTTGACTATTCAAGCTCGGTGCGTGTTACCACAGTTGGGGAAGGCCAACAACCTCGCTCCGACAAAGTCACCACAGCTTATCTCCGTCACATACAAAAAGGCAAACTGATCCAACCGTTTGGTTGTTTATTAGCCTTGGATGACAAAACTTTCAAAGTTATTGCCTACAGTGAAAATGCTCCTGAAATGCTTACGATGGTTAGCCATGCTGTTCCAAGCGTTGGTGACCATCCCGCTATTGGCATTGGATCTGATGTGAGAACTATCTTCACTGGTCCTAGCGCGACCACATTGTATAAGGCCCTAGGGTTTGGAGAGGTATCTTTGTTGAATCCTATACTAGTTCACTGTAAAACCTCTGGGAAGCCTTTTTATGCTATTGTCCATAGGGTAACTGGTAGTTTGATAATTGACTTTGAGCCTGTGAAGCCTTTTGAGGTTCCCATGACTGCTGCTGGAGCCTTGCAGTCTTACAAGCTTGCAGCGAAAGCTATTAGTAGGTTACAGGCTTTGCCTAGTGGGAGCATTGAAAGGCTTTGCGATACAATGGTGCAAGAGGTTTTCGAACTTACAGGTTATGATAGGGTGATGATTTATAAATTTCACGAGGACGACCATGGGGAGGTGCTGTCTGAAATTACAAAGCCTGGCCATGAGCCCTATTTGGGTTTGCATTATCCAGCCACCGATATCCCTCAAGCTGCCCGCTTTCTGTTCATGAAGAATAAGGTCCGTATGATTTGTGATTGTCGGGCGAAACATGTGAAGGTTGTTCAAGACGATAAGCTCCCTTTTGATCTAACCTTGTGTGGTTCGACTCTCAGGGCACCACACAGTTGCCATTTACAGTATATGGAAAATATGACTTCGATTGCTTCTCTTGTAATGGCAGTCGTAGTGAATGATACAGATGAAGAAGATGAGGTCCCTGATTCTGCCCAACCACCAAAGAGAAAGAAGCTTTGGGGTTTAGTTGTATGCCATAATACGACTCCAAGGTTTGTTCCTTTCCCTCTACGGTATGCCTGCGAGTTTCTTGCTCAGGTATTTGCCATCCATGTTAACAAAGAGTTAGAGTTGGAAAATCAGATTCTTGAGAAGAATATCTTACGCACTCAGACACTCTTGTGTGACTTGCTAATGCGGGATGCGCCCATGGGTATTGTGTCACAGAGCCCTAATGTGATGGATCTTGTGAAATGTGATGGTGCAGTCCTGTTATACAAAAACAAGATCCATAGACTTGGAGTTTGTCCTAGTGATTTTCAGGTCCATGATATTGTTTCATGGCTCTCCATGTACCATATGGACTCCACGGGCTTGAGTACAGATAGCTTGTATGATGCAGGGTACCCGGGAGCCCTTGCTCTTGGTGATGTTGTATGTGGGATGGCAGCGGTGCGTATAACTGACAAAGATATGCTTTTCTGGTTCCGGTCCAACACTGCCGCAGAAGTTCGGTGGGGTGGTGCGAAGCACGAACCAGGGGAGAAGGACGATGGTAAGAAGATGCATCCAAGGTCTTCATTTAAAGCTTTTCTTGAAGTTGTCAAGACAAGGAGTATACCTTGGAAGGACTTTGAAATGGATGCAATCCACTCCTTGCAGCTTATCCTAAGGAATGCTTTCAAAGATGATGGAGCCATGGATTTAAATACCAGTGCTGTCCACACAAGGCTTAATGACCTCAAGATTGAAGGAATGCAGGAACTAGAAGCAGTGACGACTGAGATGGTTCGGTTAATCGAAACAGCTTCAGTTCCAATCCTGGCAATCGACGTAGATGGGCTGATTAATGGGTGGAATACCAAAATTGCCGAGCTAACTGGTCTGCCGGTGGAGAAGGCTATCGGGAGGCATTTGCTCTCACTTGTGGAAGATACTTCAATCGAAGATGTGAGAAAGATGTTGGATCTTGCTTTGAAAGGTAGCTTTAATGTCTTCCTTTCAAATCTCATTTGCTTGATTAATAATTTTCCCTGTGTGGACTTAAATCGAAACAACCTATCTCTCTGGGCCTAGCTGTCCTCTAGTTAAATCAAGATGGTATAGTATAACATAACATGATCATTTGTATTCACCAAGTATATGTATCATACTCTCTTTTTCTCTCCCAAATAAATAGTCACACTTTCCTTTTTTATGTGTCCCAAACGATGGTCCCATTTCAAAAAAAGCTAAAATTTTAGTGTAATTTAGAAATGGTACCAATATTTCAAGTAAAATATTCCAAAAATGCGTAGATTACAATGGGACTAATTTTTTTAGGGGGTATAATATCAGTATCAAGTATATTCACACAGAAGAATGGATTGCGTAGGATCCCTCACTTTCTTATGTATCCCCGGTTATTGGAAATGATATCCGATGTTACAACTGCATATTTCCAATCTAATTTTGTATTCCTTGTTTTCTTGTAAATAGGGAAAGAAGAACAAAATATCCAATTTGAGATTAAAACTCATGGGTCTAAGAGAGACTCTGGTCCAATCAGCCTAGTGGTGAACGCCTGTGCAAGCCGAGATCTCCAGGAGAATGTTGTTGGGGTGTGCTTTGTGGCCCAAGATATTACCCATCAGAAGACCATCATGGATAAATTCACAAGAATCGAGGGGGACTACAAAGCTATTATACAAAATCCAAATCCACTAATTCCCCCAATATTTGGCACGGATGAGTTTGGATGGTGCTCAGAGTGGAACCAAGCAATGACGGAGATATCAGGATGGCGTAGAGAAGAGATTATGGACAAAATGCTTTTGGGGGAGGTTTTTGGAACACACACAGCGTGCTGTCGTCTGAAGTATCAAGAGGCTTTCGTGAATCTTGGAATTGCACTAAATAAAGCCATGGTTGGCCAAGAATCTGAAAAGATTCCTTTCGGCTTCTTTGCACGGGGTGGGAAGTATGTAGAGTGTTTGCTTTGTGTGTCCAAAAAAATGGATGGAGCGGGTACGGTTACTGGGGTTTTTTGCTTCCTGCAGCTAGCTAGTCAAGAACTACAGCAAGCACTGCATTTTCAGCGCTTGTCTGAGCAAACTGCAGCAAAACGATTGAAGGCAATCGCTTACCTAAGAAGGCAGATAAAAAATCCTCTTTCTGGTATCATATTCACTAGGAAAATATTGGAAGGAACTGATTTGGGTGAAAACCAGAAACAACTGTTGCAGACTAGTGTACTGTGCCAGCAGCAGCTGAATAAAGTGCTTGATGACACAGATCTGGACTCCATCATTGACGGGTATGAAAATTCCTGTCTATTAAACATGTCTCATTACTTTGCTAGTGTTACACACTGGGATTTTTGTATCATTTATACGTTAATATTTCATAACAATATGGAAGCTGTTGCTAATGCATAATAGGGACCCGCTATAAGGATATTTAAAAAGATAAGATAAGAAATAGAAAACAGGCTCATTTTAAATAATAAATCTAACTATTTAATTTCTCAATTAGTCAATGCTTAGTACATTGGTGAAATTAATTAGTGGTGTAAAACCATTGCCAAAATTATAGAACAATAGTCTACAAGGCAGAACTATTCAGAACTCTTAATAGACCTTAAATGCATGTTCTTTTTAGGAGTTTTCAAGAACAAGGGTATATTTTTATATTCCATTGTAGTTGTTCTTCTCAAATTTATAACTGTTATAGTGAAATAATGGGTAGCCACTAGCCACTAGGTAATCAGTATAACGACTTATCTGTATTCTAGTTTCTTAATTTGCATGTTAACCTGTTCCACCTGTGATAAAATTTCTTCGTTAGCCTACGAACTAGTGTATCAGATATCTTCTACTTCTCTCTTGAGCCTGAGTTGATATTGATAGTTTATTTTTATTTTAAAGTGTGTATGTAACAATATACTTATTCTAGTTGGTACTTAGTTAATGACTCCATTGACTAAATACTTGCAATCATTGAAAAACTGTTCAAGAAAATAGTAAATGTAGCCGATTGAGATATCATGGATGTGTCTCAAGTTTGACAATGGTCTTGTTATCTTGGTACTTCGTCAAAGGTTTTTGGAGTTTTGTGAAGCATCCCTGTTTTATTCCTGAAAGTCACTTCCCGCTATAATATTGATCTCTCTGTACTCAACTAGACTTAAATTTAAGCAACTGCATTTCGTCCTACTGTATCTTGTTATTACTTATTCAATTCTTAATTTGAAAAGATGCATGAAGATACATTTGCCCCCATTTTCACAGGTGTCTGGATCTTGAAATGGTGGAGTTCAAGCTGAACGAGGTGTTGAGTGCCTCGGTTAGTCAAATCATGACGAAGAGTGAAGGAGAGGGTATTCAAATTATTACTGACTTGGCAGAAGATATAATGTGCGAAACCTTATATGGAGACAGTGTGAGGCTTCAACAAGTTCTTGCTGATTTCTTGTTCATCTCTGTCAACTTCACACCTACTGGTGGTCAGCTAGGTATTGCACTTACTTCGGCCAAAGATAGTTTGGGGCACTCTGTGCAGCTTGTGCGAGTGGAGTTCAGGTATTTTCCTTTCAGTTGATGTTATGACTTGCTGGTTTTCAGTCTTAGAATTGCTTTTCATATTTTATGTGAATTATTTTACCATAACCTTGCAGAGCTCGTCAATGACTTGACCTATCTTTTGGTATACAGGATAACACATTCAGGGGGCGGGGTGCCGGAGGAGTTACTGAGCCAGATGTTTGAGAGTAGTAGGGATGCAACTGACGAGGGCATCAGCCTGCTCATCAGCAGAAAGCTAGTGAAGCTCATGAATGGCGATGTTCAGTATCTAAGGGAGGCAAGGAAGTCTACTTTCATCATCTCTGTTGAGCTTGCTGCAGCTAACAAGCCCCGACAATAAACCGTCTTCTGGGGGAGTTGAATCCCCATCTCTTCTGTCTCCTGCATCTCAATCACTCTTCATGCAATGCTATCATGGTATCAGTATTCCCATTTCCAGCTCTCTTTCGTTTTTAAATTTCTAATTTCAATAACTCTATTTCTTTTCCTCGACGTTGTATGTATTTATCAACTTGGCGTGCAGAGGGTGTAGACATAGACTGCGGTGTCTGTTAAGTTAAGGCTGTAACTTTAGAGGTGACTCGAGATGTAAATACAGGGAGGGATTCCCGTCTGTTATCTTTCCTGAATAATTTTGGTGACAGACTGACAGTTCGAGTCTAATATTTTCTCCATTGGTAACTCTCAAGTGTTGGTTGCCAAAGTATACTCGAAGTGTTCACATCTTTCGTAAAGTCAGACTTCCGGTTGTGTCTACATTTGATGATGCTATGGAGCCAACTATGGTGAGAACGGGCGGATTTGTTCACATGTATGAACTTTATGACGCAGTGATATACTAATTTTAAGGATAACACGTAATCTAATTTTAAAGTTTTAAATTTTAAGATCATCTTTAAACGGTTGAGACGGAGTTTTAAAAAGATGTTACAGTAAGTGACACAATTTGGCTAGACGATCTTGACTTTATTTTTTACTATTCATTATTTAAGTATTTTTTTTAATGTTTGACTAGAGAATGTCCGTGGGTGAAATCCACGTGGGCCTACCTCTATGTTCCCTCCACCCCTACCAATAATACACATAACTGACGCACTTTTCCTCTTTTCTTTCTCTCTCTCTCTCTCTCTCTCTCTCTCTCTCTCTCTCTCTCTCTTCCTCTCTTCTCAACTTACACACACATATAGACACATCACACCAATCAGCTTCACCTTGTTATCTGTGTCGATGAACAGTAAAAATACCACCCTTTTATATACTATAGATTGTTCAAGTGTCTGATGAATCATAAATAACAATTTCATTAACTATTTTCGTTAGTGTGTCGTTCGTTTAGATGCTTTGTGGGATATTATGTTAAACATTAATTTTATTAATTATGGAAATGTGTGCAATATTTTCAAATATAAAGACTAATTTTGAATTTGAATTAATAATTAAATTACCTTACGTACATATTTAATTACTATTTTATATTAATAATTTAGTTTTTATGAAATTATAAATTATTTAATTTTGAATAGTCAATGATATGAATATTTTAAAATTTAAACTTTGTATTATACAACTTTCATACCATAATCACTAGTGCACCGCCCCCAACTCCTCCATCGTCACCTTCACCATTGCACCGGTCTCCACCATTGGCACGTCCTTCTCCACCACCACCACCACCACCTCCACTATCACTCTACATTTTTGGTGGTAATAATGATGGAATGGTGATGTGAAAGTTATATAATACATGATTTAACATATAAAATATTCATATTAAGAACTATTTAATGATGGACATAAGTAACGATTTTCGTGATTAGTATCAAACTAATAGCATATACGCTAAATTTTTTAAATCGAAAATTAGGACAAATGACAATTTCGAGACGAATCATCAACAATGTATTTTGACAATTTAGTTATAAAATAATTTTATTCAAATTTAAATTTAAACTTTTATATCCCCATAAATTAGTATAATTATTGTTCAACATATATGGATGAAAATATTTATCAAAATATCTAATTAACGATTCACTAACAAAAAAGTTAAAATGAATTGTCACTTATGATGACTCAAATTTAACATGAAAAAAAAAAAACTTCAATAATGAATAGTAAAAGCTAGTTTGGTAACTTCATATGAAGTTTTACCATCTATCTTATAAATTAGGTCGGTGGACCCCACACCAAATGAATATTATGAATAGTATGAATAGTATTTTCAAATGATTGATAAATGATTGGAAAGAGAGTGTTTGAGTGTATTGGGAAGGGA
>JAOWAN010000047.1:8358953-8374646 GCA_028566635.1 Lobelia cardinalis | reverse complement strand
AAAGATGGCCCAGACTCTCTCTCTCTCTCTCTCTCTCTCTCTCTCTCTCTCTCGCCCAGACTCTCTCTCTCTCTCTCTCCCAGACTCTCTCTCTCTCTCTCTCTCTCTAACTCTCTCTCTCTCTCTCTCTCTCTCTCTCTCTCTCTCTCTCCCTCTCTCCCTCTCTCCCTCTCTCCCTCCCTCCATCTCCTCCTAATTCAGGGGAGACTTGCTAGCATTTCTAACTCTCACAAAATCAAAGAACAGAAGACGGAATAACATGAAAAGCAGTACAAGAAATCAACACATAAATACGTAGTGGCAACTGCAAAGATGAATCCAAACTAGAGTCAAATACTGGAGTCTCAAACTCACGAATCCATTGAACTTTACAATAACTGAAGACAATCATCTCAAGACATGGAATGAAAGGAATCCAAAATTTACAGGAAAAGATTCTTTGCTGAAACTCTCAACTTACATCATGACCATGCAGTTCGCGTTAACCTTATCCCTGATATGCAAATAAGATGGACACACCTGTTTAGGAACAGATTATGATGTTAAGTATATGATAATAATCAATATCCAAGAGAATTAAGTAATCAATGCTGCCACCCTACTGCAAACCACTTCAAATAATAGTCCCACTACGATAGATATTAATGTGGTTCAAAACCAACAATGGATCATTGGCATCCATAAGTAGGACCCATAACCTTTCATTTACCCGGGGGATGTAAATTCAGAG
This sequence comes from Lobelia cardinalis, assembly GCA_028566635.1. Taxonomy (NCBI): domain Eukaryota; kingdom Viridiplantae; phylum Streptophyta; class Magnoliopsida; order Asterales; family Campanulaceae; genus Lobelia; species Lobelia cardinalis. Next base: position 8,373,916 of record JAOWAN010000047.1, on the reverse strand, counting down.
TGGGCGAGATAGCATGCAAACGGCTGGGTATGGAACCATTTGTCTATTACCAGCATGGGTAGACACGATTCCAAACTTTATTCTCCTTTCAACATAGCACACACAACTTGGTACCACATACTTGAACATACCTGCAACCCCCCCTTTTTTTCATTCTTTTTTCTTTCATCCCTAAATTGATATAACCTCTGCAGTGTCCAACTCATTTATACTTTTTCACCTATACTTTTTCAGTGTCTTTGAATCCATCTTGGTATCACTATAATCAGTTAATTTCTTTCAACACAGCATAAAATTTCTCCAAGAACAATGCTATGCTAATGAAGTCATATGTAATTTTCTTCAATGAAGAATAGTCTCGAAAGAACTTCTCGAAAGTGCCGGACACAAGCAAGTGACAAACATTCCCAACAATGTGGGAAACATGTTGAACACACTCCAAAACATTATATATTATGACAAGACAATTCAACTTCTATATGTTGACACTCATTTGTAAATGCAAAGAGAGTGGACGTGAATTTTCATTTGAGGATGAACAACTTACAAGCTCAAGAACTAAAACTAGAGTATTTGTGATAAGTCTCAATATTCCAACTTGAATGGATGAGAATGTGCTACAGATCTTCAACGCTCAATTATTCAGTTTGTCGCGATTACATGGGAGGTTACACATATGAACATGTGATTTAGGTTATAATATGTATGTATTGGTAATGGCAGATCTAGCATTTTGTTCTAAAAGGCATGCAAAACGTATATTGAAAAATACCATCACAAACAAATTTCATAGTAAATAATGACTGAGCCTAAATTATAGTATTACTGATACTTCGTGATATTATTCCTCTCAAACTTCTGTAAGCTTTTTCTCTCTTATATTAATAGTTTATTGGGGGAAATAGATAAAACTGCTGCTGGATTTAACTTTTCCTTTTATATATTCCAATACATGCTACTTATTTTCATCATTTTTCAAAAGGGATAAGGCACAAAAAAGAATGTGGAAAAAATGAACTATGTGGAAGGGAATAAAACTCATCATCAAATCTGTTCCAGAATTTGACTTTACTAGTTAAGTTTCTTCACTTATATATAAATATGGTTTAAAAAATTAATAAAATTAAGGGCCTAGTTATCTAAAAGTACAACAGTTTATTGATATTTTGGTATAATGTGCTGCAAACTGAAATCGAGCTGAAATAGATCACCTAAAATAAATCACATACCAGGTAGTAAGTGAGTAGAGATTGAACCTGTGATCAGGTTAAGTTTGAAGAAAATACCAACCATTTAAACTAGAGAACTCTTTTTATGTCATGAAACTCACAGACTTACTACAGTTTCACTTCCCCATATGCAAGAATATTAAGACTCAGCATGTTATCCAAATATATTGAGGATAACTTGCACGCATACATAGATCCACCCCTGTGTATATTGGTTATGATTTCTCCCAATCAATCCATCTCATACTTCTAAAACAATTCATGTTGGTATGTCTGCTATCTGTCGTATTGTGTTATGTCTTGATGCTTCTAAGATTTTTACATAGGATAACATTGACCACAATTGCACAAAAACAAGAACCGCCATCTTTTCTCGAACATCATAGAAGATAAATGGCCCAATCGACAAAACAAAGTTCAACTTCTACACAACCTGACATAGAATTAATGATTTGGTAATATTATAGTAAAGCCCAATTTGAAAAAGAAAATCAGTACTACTAGATATACTCCACATTATACGAGGATGATGTGCAATTGTTATAAGAGTACAAATAAACGCAAGCAGAAGAAGACTTCTTCATAACAGACTCTCACCTGAAGAGAAAACAATAGGGTCGGTTGAACCATCTAACTATTAAGTCTTCAGAACCAAACTGCTATTTCTTCTTCCTACCACCACCAACCTTTGATTTTTTGTTAGTACTTTCCTTTTCAGCCTTCTCGGATGTTTCCTGTCACATGATACAGAAAATTATGGATGGTGCTAATGTAGCTTTGTAATCAACGCACAAATTGTCTTCAGGATATGGAGGTGAAAATGGAAGGAAATGACAGTTGTAGATCAGTTTGAAACTCTTGTAACAGTTATAATTTTATAAATATAACGCTGACAAGAAGATTATCACTTTGCAGGAGGCATGACGCCTGTAATTCTTCCCCATACTTGGTGCTTTTTAGTTATTTGTTTTATGACATTACATCGAGACTTACGTATCTGCAAGCAGAACACAAAAAATAAAGCATGTGGAAGGAACATAAGATTAAAAATTATATTTATAGGACTAAGAGATACTTGGGAAGTAACAACCAAGCTGAGTAGCGTTCTATTACTTTTCATGCTTGAACTAATAAATATATATTGCATGCTCGATCAATTCTGTTTGCCAGGAGATCAATGAAGAGGGAAAGAGCTGTGAAACCCTATGATGCCGACTGTTTTATTCAGTACAATAACCTATAGCCTCAAAGATATCTTAAGCTGTATATAAAATGATGAATGTTTCTGAGCCAGAAACACGAAAAAGATGAATATTAAATTATGAAATAAATTCAACCGCAAAGTTCAATTTCAAAGGCATTAGAAGAGAATTGATGTCTGCAGCTCAACCTTTCATATTATTCATCTATTATCTTCAAAATTACTTGTTCACTGGCGTATTTATCAAGATTTCATATGGCACTTAATGGTACAAAGCCAACTCGATGAAGTTCGCAAATCTTTAAATATGAGCCAATTCCGTAAGAAAAAAACTGAACAAATTAAGTAACATGGAGAAGGAAAGAAGATAAAAAGCACAAATTAATGCCGAAAGTTCACCAGGTTTGCAGCTTTATACCGAAGACATCTCTAGACAACAGCATGCAGTGCTTGAAACCCGGTTTTACAGATGAAGGGTTTAGGTTGCCTAAGATATTGTCGGGATTGCACAGTTGCTTGAGAGAATATCTTACTCTTGACTATCGATTTTGAAGATCCAAGAGTGCACTTAGTCCCCTGTCATATCCAGTGTATCCAGATTATGGTAACCTATCAGGACTAGACTTAACGACAAGAATTACAAGCATCAGCTTAAGGACTTCTCTACTTTTTTTTCTAGGCAGTTTCACATTTATAAAATTAGCTCCAACAAAGACAATCATGATGCACTTGCACATGCCAAAACAAGTATAGCATTGCAGTAACTAGCATGAGATAAGAAAAGGATTGGAGCTGCAGACATAGTTCTTGATTCGTGTCAGAGAACATGCAGTAATCGACGAATAATTGCATTACTTTTCAAATGAAAGCCACCACCATAGGATGCTTCTTTGAACAGGATTTGCCATCAATACCATCAAACTTGTATTACGAAATTACTTTTGATAGGAATAAAAGAACTCTTTTTTGTAAAACAAACGAGAATCAAGAGATGCTTTAATACCGACGGGAGCATACCTTTCTTTTGATGGGGGCAGATGTGCTAATAACAGGTTTAAAGAACGATTCTAATCTGTTAGAAGAGGAGATAGAGAAAGAGAAACACACAAGTCATCATGGATCCATAAGAGCAACATACTTTCCAACCAATTATGACCAGTCTAAGCATTTCATACCGGTTTTGCGATGACTTGTTCTTCGAAGCTTTTATTTTTTCTATGGCCTGAAATACATTTAGAATCCAGAAGTAGTTAATTGTGACAGCAATAAAATTAAATGTTGAAGGTCGAACCCAGTGCACAAAGAAACATTTGGATTAAAATCTTCGAAAGAAAAGGTAATCATTATTCATTAGCAGTACATGCCTTTGTTATTCTGTCGCTGTTGAACCCATTTTCGTTCACCAGAAAGTTTATCAAACCCTAGGTATGATGGAAACAAAGAACAGGGAAGCCTTTGTTAAATGCACGACGAAATAAACAAAAATATGCGGAAAATCTTTTAATATAATATCACCTCTTCATCAGGCGCACTCCATTTGAGCTCAAGCTGCTCATCACCATCAGAAACTAATGGTTCTTTAAATAGACGACGGGCCTCTTCATATGGCCATTCTTCAGGTATCTGGTATCTGCATATGATGAAAGTAGAAATATGATTCAAAACATAAATCGTCATCAAAAGCATAGAGATGCAAACTGATCAATCCAAAGAAGAGTAAAAGAGCAGAGTATATTTGCTATGGATTACCGTCATTAAATCTGATGTGGTTATTGTAAATGTACATGGAAATTACAGCATTCAAGATTTCCCTCTGGGTAAAGACAACATTTGATGGCTTTCCCCAAAGAGCAGTTGGTCCATAAGTCGAGTTCCTTATAGAGAATTATCCGTTATACCCGGCAAAGCCCCCAGGATACTCTCATGTACCAATCTTCGTATTTACTAATGAGATCTCTAAATGTTTTGTGCCAATAAGACAAAAAAGCTTTCATTCTTTATTATTATTTTGTTGACAAAGAGAAAAAATGGAACAAAGAGAGAAGCTGCAAAAAGATTACACAGATTGTCAATTATCTTAAACTTCCATTCTAGGTTTCCATATATGAGAAACTGGTTCGTCATTGAAATTCTGGGTAAATTTGAACATGCCTTGTTTTCGTACAATCCACTTCCCCGTTCAGATATATCTAGCAACCGTTCTCCCTATTATTTCACTTTTCATTTGTTTTTCTACAATCTACCTATCTCTGAATTGCAATCCCATGCAGAGGAAGCCAACAATCTTGTTGCCACTAGGGCCGTACATGAGTCGGATCGAGTCGAAATTTTATGGACTCGAGTCGATTCTTTCACATTTTTTTAATGAGTCGAACTTAAATTGAATGGGCTTGGCTTGACTCGTGACGGGCTCGCAAGCTGCTCGCGAGCCTTCGCGAGATTTGCGAGCCATGAATTTTATAAATCTTAACGGTCTTGACGAACTTTTTAACGGGTCTTGACGAGTCTTTAATTATGAAAATTATTAATTATGTTATGCAATGTTATGCTATGCATAATGGCTAACCTATTGCAGTAAATAGTAATGCACTTATGTTATAAAGTATTTATGAAAATTGTAAGAACAACAAAATAAAGTATTATCAATTTGTCATAAATCATGCAAGAAATTAATTACCAGTAATAGCAACATGATAAATCAAAATATGATCTTTTAAAAAAGAAATTAAGTCAGTAATTATCAATTAATTTAGCATAATTACTTACAAAATAATAAATGAGTACTTAAATCATTATAACAAATAAGTACTTACAAAATCTGAGCTTTCAAAAAAGAAATTAATAATCAATAATTACAACATGAGAAATCAAAATATAACTTTGATTTGAGCATTCAAAAAATAAATTAGATAGTAATTATGAATTCATAAACATAATTACTTATAAAATGATAATTAGTAATTAGTTAAATCGTTAAAACATGATCATATGAATATATGATATTAATATAAAATCAAACTTGATTATAAGTTTATAAGCACTAAGAACAATCATTAACAAGCCGGCTCGCGAGCCTCCCAAGTCGAGTCGAGTCGGACTCGCAAAATATGACGAGCCGGAAAATTGTGCTTGGCTTGGCTCATAAAACCACTGCGAGTCGAGCCGAAACGGGTCTAAACAGATCGAGCCGAATCGAATCAACGAGATAGCTTGACTTGTGTACAACTCTACTTGCAACTATCTCCCTTACACATGCACAAATATGGTTCCTTCCAGTAATTTTCCAACCATCCCCACCACTAGAACAAACTTCCAGCAAAGTCCATAACTCAAAAATCTACAACATGCCAGCAACCCTCAACCTCAATTAAGCAAAGGTACCTACCCCGTCTATCAATCGAATTCTGTTTTTCTAAAAAAGGCAGTCACCATCTGAATTGCTGCTATTATTTTAAGGACCGGCAAACCAGAAAATCATCCGAACTTCCACAACAGCAACAATTTTGAGAAGAAATTGAAACTGAGATAACAGTGTCAGACAAAGAAGCTCATATCACTGCAGAACACCTCATCAAACATAATCATTAGGCAGACCCTCCCCCTCATTTTGGAATTCAGCTTCACCACATCCGCACACAAGCATTGACACACTGATAGCCCCATTAATCAGGCCAATAACCACACTCATCACCACCATTCACGTTTTGGAAAAGGGTGCAAAAGCAAGATCAGGTCTAGGAATTTATGACCAAGGAAAGTTGCAGCATTTTGATCATGTGGGCAGGTAACAACACATGCAGTAGTATTAGTAGAGAAAAATGGCTTACAGCATCATTTTTATGATGTGGACTTTGTGAAGGGAGAGATATGGGAGTACTTTTGAAGGAGAGGAGCAACCTTTTCATGGAGTGAAAGCTGACAATGCTGAGTCTTTTGTTTTTGTGGCTCCAAGAAAACTTTTCAGATTCATTCATATATTTTGGATTTTAAAAGAGAGTTTTGGATCCAAAATTTATTGGATGTGTTCTCTGTTGTCCTTGAATAAAGTGTAGACACCCCATTTTCACACCCTTGATTTGCACTTAGCTAGTTTTTTATCGATTATCGCATGTTTAATTGCATGAGGTTTCTCGCTTGTTAAGTACCCCTAATATTGCATGATTACTTGCCCTAATCACATTTTATAAGTTAGCGCATACCATACATTCAAATGTTGCATGTGACTTGCAAATGGTAGATACTACTTTGCATATGATATTTTGTATTCTACCAAGTAATCTACCTACTTTCTCCAAGTATACAAGCAAGAGAATGAGGCTAAAAGTGACCTCATATCATATGGAGTAGATATTAACCAACCTTGGACCATGGAGGGAACAATAGCTACAATAGAGTACAAGTACTAGCCAAAGGTACCAAACATGTGACTTGGGAAGGACAAGATGGACCACTTTTGACCCATGGCACAAGCAAGGACATTGGCTAACAAAGAGGGGACAAAGGTTGCTTAAAGGAGAAGAAAAGGACCAAAAAGGAGCACAAAAATCGGCCAAGGACGAGCAAAAGCACAATATAATGTCTGCAAGCCTTAAAGGCAAGGATGCTGCAGGGACTGTGCTGTAATGGCAAGGAGTTTGCCTTAAGGTGGGGATTCACTATTCTGTCATTTTTGGCCATTTTCTCATCCGGATTTTGAGCTAAAGAGGTATTTTTGAAATTTGACACAAGGAAACTTTTAAGGGATTGAATCTAGGGTTGATCTAAGCCCTCCAATTCAAATCATCATCAAATCCTAGCCCTTGGTTGGAAGTTTAAATACTTCACTTCATCCTACTCCAAACCCTATTCTTCTTCCATCTCTTAGGAGCTAAGGAAGTAGGAATAACTCCTCTCTCTTTTCTTTGCAAGATATGCTGTGAGATCTCTCATCCTAGTAAAAGTTTGAGCTAGATCTTGAATATGTAACCTCTTTATGTGGTTTAGTGTTTCTTCTCGCTGTCACTTCTATGAAATATGTAGTAAAACTCTTTATTTACTAAGAGGTAGTCTAGATCTATGAAAATATCTTGGTGAATCTTTGTAATCTTCTATATGAAATGAAATCCATGCTTCTTTAAAGTTTTTCATGAGTATGCTCGTTTGAAGTTGTAGATCTATGTTATTATGTAGTCATTAATATGTTCTGGGAGTAAGATCTTTGTGTGTGAGTTTTGTCCCTCTTATTCTTCATTTTCCTCTTTAGTAGATCTCCATCTCTTTCTTCTCTATTTCAAAACTATGGTTATAAAATGATCTTGAAGTGAAGATGAACATGTGTGTTCTTGGGACTCTCCTTGCTTTTTGGAGAGCTCATCTCCTTTAGGAGATTATTATGACGGGAACACAAAATGTCATGTCCAATCTTGTAATTAGAACCATTTTAGTTTTTGTTCTATCTAATCTCAAGCTTTTACAAGCTCTCATGTTATGTGTTTGCTTATCATATACTCCCTTTACTATATCGAGGGCCGTTCCTATGATTTAGGAAGCCCTGTGCTAATCTTTAAAATTAGCCCTTATTATATTAAAAAATTATATATTTTGACTTTACTAAAACTTATTTATATCTACTTTTGAACGTTCTATTTTTTTTTAATTACTTTCAGTTTAATATTCTAATGGTATAAACATGTTAAGCCACATCCTCAATATTAATGTGAGATAATGAGAAAAGATAATGAGACGGGGAAATATTAATAGATATTAAATTAAAATTGAGCCAAAGGGAGTATTAATATATATTAAGTTAAACTTGAGACAAGGGGAGTATTGATATATTATTAAATTAAAATTTTATAATCGACATAAAAAAATTATTTTTTTTTTTTGGTTTCAAAATAGATATCTAAGTCAGAATTTCACAAATATTTATTAAATTAGTTGACTTAATTATAATACGTGAACAAAAATGAGAACTAGTTGGTTGGTTCAAAAGAACTTGTAATTTAAACTTTTTCTTTTTGTTTCAAAAAAAAAAAACGAACACTTACTTTGAAACACCTCTACAAAAAAAAAAAAAAAAAAAAAATTTAACATATATTTTGGAACAAAGAGAATAATTTTTTTAATTAATTTTTGATCTCTCTTATTTTTTATGTTACAAGTTTAGTGAAATAAAATTATAATTAAATAAACCTATAAAAATAAATTAGACTTATTGAATTTGGGGGCCCTTTAATTTTAGGGGCCCTGGGCGGTCGACCACTTCGCCCATGCCCGGGGACGGCCCTGACTATATCAAAAATCCTACCATGATAATATCATTTTTGGGTCCTCTAATGACCCTAGAATGGTGTTTGAAGGATGATATGTTAAATGACCTTTTTTCCCTTCATCCATGCTAAACTAATCATTCTACCCTCCATCCATGCTAGTTTGCTTATTTTGTCCTTGTCTTAATTTTGTCATGCTTGAGATGATGAAGTTATGATGCTTGCTTGAGTATGTCTCTTAGTTTGCTCTTGGATGAAGTTGGACCATTGCTCACCTTGGCTTTTGTTGACCCTTTGACAGTTTGACCAACCTTGACCGACCTTAAGATACTTGCATGCTAGAACACCTTTAAACCATTAAGACGGATTGGATGTCTAACCCCTTCTCAATCCGTAACATAGCCCCCGAGCCTTGAATCTTCATTAGAAGACTTGTGCTTCCGAAGCCTAAGATAAAACGGAAGTGGCGCCTCTCAATTTCTCAATAATTGAGTAGTCACTAAGAGGATCGAACATGAACGCTCCCGATGGCATGCATCCAATTGCAATCTTTAGTGCATCGTGCGAATGCGCAATAACGGGGTTCTCACATGCTGTCTTTGCACAAAAGGAGCTTTTGCTAGATGGCCTTTTGTGCATACAACTAGTGATCAAGGGTGGGGTCTCCTCGCGCAACTAATTCTAGTACATATCAAGATGGAATCTAAGATCACAACGGTTGCTACAAAGGAGAATAAGCCCACCGGCGCAGGCTGTTTTGCCATGGATGGTATAGCCCGCCAATCACTACAGGAACCATGAACATATTACATTTTCAGTATGTGTCTGAGCAAGCTTGTCTTTTGAAATGGGATCATTTTTTCAAACAATGGCAGACAAAGACAAACATTGGCGTAGTGCTTATTATCACTATAACTTACATGAAAATATTTCTGAACAAAATTTTCATGAATTGGAAAGTATACAGTTTCTTATGTCCTATCCCGTTCTTTTTTTCAACAAATTGAAAGGGAATCTGCGACCAGCAATGGATATATCTCCTGCCTAGCTTCCTTGATGATTCGAGTCTTTTTCTATAGAACATAGAAATAAACATTGGATATAGCATATATCAGGAAAATGACTGAAACTAATGTTGACTACTTTTAGTGGGCAGATATTTTAGCTAGTAAATATTTTATTTTTTGATAGAAAAAGAGAATTACATTAGAAGAAAGAAAGAGCATAGAGGGATGGATTAGATGTCCAAAAGTTGAAAGGGAAATACAAAAGCCTAAGCAAATAGGAACTCTTGTCACTCTCCAAACCAGAATAGGAACTCCTTATTCGCGAAAATTCTAGCAATTCTATCAGTCCAGATTCCCATAAAATGGTTGACACTGCACACTCTCACAACTGCTTATGGTCCTTATCCCTGCTGAAACCTTTGACTCACACAAGTTCAGATTAGCCCATGCTTCCGCAATAATCCAATTACCAAAGCCCATAAAGAAGCCATAACCACCGCTCTGTCCAAGATAAGACTCCAAGAAACCTCCTGATCCGAAAAAATTCTAGCATTCTTTTCTGTCCAGGGACCCCATAAAGTAGCAAACACTACGCAATTTAAGCACAGCTTATCGTCGTTATCCCTGCTGAAAACTTTGATTCACATGAGAAGAAATGCGTAAATCAAGCTCAGACTAACCAATGTTCCCAACTACACCCAAGAGGTGATTCCATTCGAATGAAGCAATGAGACATTGGAGAAACAGGTGATAACAAGACACAGAAGTGCAGCGCATATGTACAACACACCCATCAGGGAAGATCCGCCTATAAGGTCTCCGCATTGGCAAGATTCCATTGTGATGAGCTTCCTAGGAACCAAGGTCTGAGTAAAGGCACGAACTTTTAAAGGGGCTTTTGCCTTTCAAATGACAGAACCGAGCAGGAATGGATTGCGATTAGGTGAAGGAATCAGATGGGAGAGGAAAGATCGACAAGAATATACCCCAAGCTCTCAAGAGTCAAATCTCTGGCATAAGAACTATGAGAAATTGAGTTTGGGAGAGAAGATCAAGAAGATGTGCGACCTATTTGACCTCTCTATTGTTTAAGTTACACAAAATTTTAAGATATTGGATCCCCGCCCCAAATTAGAATGCTGAAATTGGTGACAAGTGAAGAGAAGAGCGACGAAGAAGTATGGCATCTCATATATGGCAGATTGTGCATAAACTAGATGGTCATTTTCCAACTTCAATGAAACTCTGAGCTGACATGGAGCCTCAAATAGCAAACAAGGAGGAAAAATGAAGCAAAAAAAGGCTTTTGCCTTGTGGCACATGATAGCTGACACTGACAAAGCTATAGACACAAGACAGACTGAGTCTTCGCGTAAGCACAAACACAGACACATAAGGTTTCACGTACAAACAAAAACAGGAAATATCAATTGTGGGTGATTTAAGCTGGCAAAGTGAAAAATATATCATATGAATCACTTCGTAATTCATTACTTGCAATTAAGATTTATGAACTGAATAAGAACAAAAAAGAAAGTAGAAGTAATGGTTGGGAGAGGGAGGGAGAGGAAACACCTCTCTCTGTTTATATTCTCCAATATACTCTCTATTGAACCATGTAGACGGATAAGCTTCAACGCAGTCTGACCCCCAATACCTGATGAATATCAATAGCTTTCAGTGCGAGCATTACTCAAAATCAATGACAAAAAAAGAAAAGAAGCCATTATCATGTCATAGTCGATTTATGTTTAAGCAAGAACGCGAAAGTGAAATCAGATTGGTATAAATTATCATGTATTTTGTTAACTGCATTTCAATATTTGCGGCGAAGACACAAGAATGCTAACTATACCATGTTTGGAAAAAGAACATCTGATTCAAACTCACTATTGACATATAGAACTTTTAGAAGAAAAAAAGGACTGCGTTAGGGATTTGATGCATCACACGACCAAGAAATGTAAAGGATTAACAAACCATAAAACTAGGAATCGTCTCGAGATGCCCAAAAGGATTTTTAGCAATGGGGGGATAAGAGAGCATCTTACGTACCTAGAGTGGAGAATTTTACTCATCAGACATGACTTACTATAGAGTATTGAACATGCGAGGAAATGCTAAATTGGTCACTTTTAAGTCATGTCATTGTCACCCACACACTGCGGTAGAAAGAATAATCATAAACGAACAGACTTTGTTTCAAACATTCTACTAACACTACCTTCTAGAAGTATTGTTTTAATTTTTAGTTGACTTGTTTTGAAATTAATGCTGCCCAGACAATACACATAAGCCTAAAAGAATCCTCTGAATCACAAGGAAGAAGCCACTTAAGTATACAAAGAATATTCATTGTGACTTTAGTGTTAGATGTATACAGCACTCCCCATGTGACCTGAATTTTGGAACATTTCCTCATCCTACAAATTGTAAGTAAATAGAAATTAAGCAGAGTAAAAAGCATGGGGCATCACGACATAACTGTATAACTTCAGTCCTCACATTTCCACATGGGGTTGCAGAAAATAATTCTTGCTTCATAGTGAATCAGGAGATGACATACACAAACAGAAAATCTACAATCGACTTGCGAGAGAAAGGTATCATGAACAGGAAGACGTAAGAACTATAAATAGTAAAAATGCATTTAAACAGCTAGTTTAATATTATAAGCAGTGGCAGATGGAGATTATGTCCTTAATTCCTTTGCCGTATAGAATTGGTATTCCTATGTGATTTGGAGTTTGTTAGAGGTTCCTAGATGTAGTAGGATATAAGTTGCGGACAGTCCTCGTATGATTAGGATACAAACTAGCTTCTATATAAAAACATCTACTCTCTTGTTTTAGGTGTGCCTTTGGTACCGGTGGTGTCTGCCGGGTACGGAGAGTAATTCCATGTACTTGTACATGATATTTTAATGAAGTCGGTGGTTTGTTGGTTGATGTAGCCTCATGTAACTCCGTATTGGTGTTGGGGCGAACCACGTAAATCGTGTGTTTGTCGTGGTTGCTTATTTTCTTCTATCATTTTTGTCCAAATTAGTGATTTGCATATTTAGATCAGTTAGTGCTTCCGCCTTATTCTTAACATAAGAAAATTACGCAGTGTATAATTAGTTTTCAGATAACCAAGACAATATAATTCAAAATCTTAAGAAAACCAAGTTGCTTTGTTAAGCCTTCGTATATATTGCCGGGCCTTTTCTTTAACAACAGAAGCTCTTAGGTGGGTTGCCAAGTTAACATGGTTTCAGAGCTGGCTAGTTAAGCATGGTCTTGGGTTGAATCTCCACATTTGCATACGTTTCATTAGTATTGTTGGTCAACAAGTAGGTTATTTGGTTTGTGATGCATCTGCTGATGCACCTCAGTTTCTCTCCCTAGGTGCAATGAGAGATCGAATGGGGGGAGGGGGATGGGGGGATAATGGCTTGGTGATACGATGTTGGGCTCTCTCTCAAACACTTAACCTTATAGATAAGCAGGTAATTTAAACAGTTTTTATAAATTCCTCCCTGGATAAAGGCCTGGAAACCAGAAATGGAAAACAAAGGAAGTACCAGTGCAGTGCAGTGTACGTAGTTGTCAGCTGCCTTTCATGTCTTCCCGTATTGCCGATGGCCATGTTAACTTAGGCTTACCCCTACCTCTAGCTTGATTAAGACTAATATCATCACACTTTCTAACCGGAGCACTAAGGGGCATATGTTGTACATGTCCAAACCATCTTCAGCAATTCTCTCATTTTCTCTCCTGTAGGAGCTACTTTACCGTTCCTCATATTTGTTCATTATGTATCTTACCTTTTCTAGTTTTACCTCACATCCATTTAAGCATTCGCATTTCTGCTACACTCATCTTGTTCGCATGTTCTTTTTTAGTAGCCCAACACTTGGTTCCATACACTAAGAATATTATAATGTTTGTGCTCGATAATTATTGAAAATACAGCTAAAACCTAATCAAATGCCCATCGAAAATCAATCAAGTTGTCCCAAAATTGACACCGATACTGGGATGGAGGGAATATTACATTTTTAGCATTTGCCAGTTGCAAAAAAAAGTCCCACACCTATTGTCCCCTTAATGATAATGGAAATTTTAAAGCAACCCATTTTTTACTAGCTCTAACATGCACTGTGAACAATTTCCAAATAATCTAGACAAACTGTCACTGCTTTGTGTTTAGTTAAGTTCCGCTTGCTAAATTAGGGAAGCTTGAACTAGTTTTTAGAAAGAAAAAAACAAACGAAACTCACGTGTCACTAAAGTATGGCTGCAATTTCTATTAACAGACGTGTCAAAAACTACCAAAGGGGATGATAAATATATATAATACCTCTAATACTGTCACAATAATCACATCCACAAAGGATGCACAAATCTATAAATTGATCCATTGTAAGATTTAGCTCCTCCAGAACCTGAGACAATACCAATCAAAACAGTCAAGTAACCATCAGCAGTCATCATTGGACAAAAACACTGATCTGCTAATCACCTTAGCAACTTCAAATTCCATGACTGGGATTTTTCTTGAGGCAGGGTCCATTAAATGGCGGAGGAATCTAGGAGCGCCAAAAGTCAGAGAATCCATATCTTCTGAGGCCACAGCATAAACCTGACAAGGTCCATGACGAAGTTAATGGATATTCTTGTTGAAGTGCAATTCAAGTGCATGCTTTCAGAAAGGGACTGAATTCACTTTTAGTAGATGATGAAGTCACGGCTAATAAGACCATACGATAACATGAAAACAGAAGCATCACTACATATTTATGAGGAATTGAAGGAAAGAGACACACAGAACTATGTTTCTAATGTTTAATATCATGGCATGAAAAATTATGAAACAGAATTATCAAGACAACAATCTCTTACTTACCATCATAAGGAATAAGAAACTACACAGATACACTCCCATCAAGGACCAAAATAGATTTTACAATAGCAACTTATCGCTAGATGCGGCAAAAATAAAATTTCCTTAACTGTAGAAAGAAAATGAAGATGAACCAAATTTTCCAATAGAAATACTAATGCCAAGAAAACATGCCTTATCTGATTTGCAAAGTGCAGCACACTGTGCCTCCGCCTCAGAAGGAGCCTAAGAAGTTCAAAAGAACATAAAGAGAAGTCAGATACAAAAACCATTTGATCGCATTTTTAAATCTCTCTCTCTCTCTCTCTCTCTCTCTCTCTCTCTCTCAATGTGTGTGTGTCTGTGGTAATGGGTGGGATCTCGAGGTTGCAGTTGGACATAAAAAGAA
>JAOWAN010000047.1:8315852-8326393 GCA_028566635.1 Lobelia cardinalis | reverse complement strand
ACCATTCCTTGGTTATTTACTTAATTAGGTAATAATTTCCATAATTATTTTCCATTCCATTCCATCATTTCCTTTAACTGATTATTTTACTTGGTAAAATATAACACATATCACAGTACCAAATATTCTCATAATTCGTAAATACCATATAATATAATAATATATATATTTATATTATTTTATTAATTGGTTCGCGGGGTGTTACATGGGTGATGGTAAATATAGCTAACTACATAGGAATCTCATGAGTAGAATTCGAGGGCTTTTGATCAGAGATTGAAAAATTGAAATTTTACAAATTTATCGTGAGATGAATACTCCAACTGACAGAATGACTGTTATGACTTAATATCAAAATGATCGATTTGAGTGGTATATTGAAGCCCCTATGATGCTTCAAAGATTGCTAGAGGATGATAGAAGCGGCGTTCCTCGAACGATTCTTGCATCGTGGCTTCTCTTGCTTTTTTTTCTTTTTTTCTTCCCATTGATGTAAAAAAAAAAAATTGCATACGAAAATAAGTATTGGCAAATCTTATCGGGTTCAACTTGGATCTTAAAAAGTCCAATAACAATAGTAATGTGCAGTAGAGAAATTAGGCCAAAGGCCCTACAACCTAGTAAAGGCCATACCTCCAATATTAGTATATAAAATGTGCAATGACAATTGGATCAATATTTTGATTAAAATTGGACTGCTATCCACAACCCGACAAACGAGACAACTATGACACCCCAAAAAATATTAGGGCCGTTAAAAGACAATGGTCCACGTTGTAAAGCTTGTCACTTTTCCCCCTTTGACAACACCATCTCTATTTTAAAACACTAAAAAAAAATAAAAAAAAAATTAATAATTAGTTTTATGATGAACTTTCTTTGTTTCATTTTAATTTTCTGAACATTTTTTTCTAACAACATATAGCTGTAGCAACGAATAACAGGTCAAAACATAAAACTGACGACGAAAAACTCGCGACAGAATAATTTTCGTCGCAATATAAAATGAAAAACCAACGCTACAATTTTTTTAATGAACTGTATATGTCGGCTACATTTATCCATCTTCGCATGGAACTCTGAAAGTATAATATAGGCTACGTTAATATTAAATTATACGAATGTTACATCCACCAAATATAGTGCAGTTAAAGAACTTTTATTTATTTGACTAAAAATTTTGTGTATAATATATGACGGAAAAAAATGATCAGTAAAAATGAGATTTGTGTTTTATTTTTTTTAACATTAGCCAATAATAAATAAGCATCACCCATGAATGAAAAAATGTGAAACTTTTGGGTATTTCGTGGTCTCAGTCTCAGCAGCCACTAATTAAAATTTAGGCACCCAAAATGTTATCCCTAATATTACTCATTGAATTTAATGAATATCTACTGTTAGGTCTTAAATATTTATTGGTATATTCTTAATTTGAATAGAATATAGTTTTAATTACATGGGTAGTTAATGGATTCCCACACATTCATTTTGTGACAGATCATATATCATGTGATAAGAGAGCATCAGTCTCACTGTCTTTCCTCTTTTGGTCTCAGTGGTTCTTTTTTCTTTCAGTTTGCTGTGTCTGAATTCTTTTGGTTGTTGCCAACTCACTCACTCAACCATATCATTCCATTACTTTCCTTTACTATCCTTGATCCCCTTCTGTTTCTCTTCCCTCCTTTTCATATTTATTGAAATTGGATTGAGTTGAATTGAACCTTCCTCCTTCAAGACTGTAGCTTCTCTTGTCTTGAACTCATCCATGGCTACTGAGACTGTTCTTACTGTACATGTCCCTGAGGTATGGATTTTTATATGCTTAAAAAGGGTATTTGATCTGTTTCTTTTGTTCACTTTACTTGTTATGGGGTTATGGGATATGATATAATTTCATAAATCTCTTTGTTATGTGGACAAGGTTTTTCTTGGTTAGAGCCCACTTAATTATGATTTGCTTTGTGTGTTCACTTTTTATTACAAATTTTCAACTTTGTGCTATGATTATGAACTTGTTCTTCTAGACCCACTTATGATTTACTTTGTTTTTCTTCTAGTTATTGAAAATTATTCAATTTTAAGTCATCATCATATACTACCAAGCAGACCCTCATCTTAGTATATGGTGTTGAACAAATTTAGCTTTTCGCTTTGTTTTTGAATTAGAAAGTGCTACTGTAGATTGCTTTGAATTTGAATCTTAAGATTTATAAAGATTTGTGTAGGCAAACAAATGATAACTTTGATCCATATGAACTGGGTGTACTAAGTTATACTGTAGACTATAGAGTCACGAGGCTCTCATTTGGTTTCTACTTGTAGTGTTCATTTCTGTTAAGAATTTTAGAGCTTTCTTACAAAGAGGAGGATTTATTATAGTATGAGAAAATTTTCAATGGTCATAGACTTTTACCAACAATGTTCACCCAAAGTGTATATGTTGTATTCTGTGGAGCCATTTTGTTACAAATAAAAGTCGCTGTCACTCACGAGTATCGTCATTGGTCAAGTGTCACCACGCATGCATATCACGTGGTGATCCGAGACCACCAAAAGTTTTCTCCCATAGCAAAGGCCCGAAATTTCATTAGTCCAATCGATTGAGATTTCCCTCCAAAACGGGGCAAGGAAAAACTTGAAAATTGTTTCCATGTTGGAAGGACCAAATAGGACAGTAGAATTGGAGCTCTAGACAAGAAGCCAGCCTTGAATCAATGGTATCATGCTTCCTAATGGACTATTGTTAATCTTACATGCCTCCTGAAACTCTCATGTTTCTAAGATCGTCTACCGCGCGCACACATACATGTTAAAGTCTGAGTTTCTATCTCAAAACCAATTGGTAATGAGCGGAGTAGCCTAGGATCTTTATTAAGTGATTGTCCGACTAGTTTATTCCCAATGTGGGATAGTGTCTCAATACGCCCCCTCGCGTATAGCCGGGCTAGCGGCTTACTACGCGGACTCCCTTTGGTCTGTTCGGGTGGCGCTGAGAAAGAACATTGGTCTTGCTTGCGATTTTGTATGTATGTTTTATGTTTATTGTATTGGTTAAGAATGCGTGAATGCTTTTATTTTCAATGATATCTCTTGCTTTCACTTTTTCCATTCTCATCTGCCTTTCCATTTCTTGAATCTTCTTTTCTCTCCTTTTCTTCCTTTTTCTTTTCGCTTGCTTTAACTTTGCCAGGGGCGGTTAACTTTTTATAAAATGGGAAGTTTCTTCTCGTTTACAATTAATTCTTTCTTTGATTCTTTTCAATTTCTCATTTGCAGTTAGTGACGGAGGAGTCGCATGATGTAGTAAAAGCAATTGAGAAAGAGATTATTAATCCAGAAACAAAAAGTGTCGAGGAAGATATCCCAAAACCTGCAGAGTACTCCCCAAGCCCATCAGTCACCTTGGTTGGATCCGAGGAAATGAGTGAAGATAAGAAACTAGAAACTCCTGTAATTGAGGAGGTGAAGACTAGTGTGGAGGATGTGGTTAAAGCTGAGGACTTGCCAAGTACACCAGTTCCTGCTCTTGAATCAAACGGAAAGGAAATGGAACCTCCTGTGATTGACGACATAAAGAAGATCAGTGAGGAAGAAAAACCAACAGTAGAAGACTTACCAACTCCAGTTGTCCCTGTAACTGGATCAGAAGAAAAGAGCCAGCCTCCTGAAAGTGAGGAGATGACAAAAGCTGATGAATCAGAAGAAAAGAGCTCATCTCCTGAAATTGAGGAGGTGAAGAAAGCTGATGTCATTGATGAACCGGAACAAGTTATTGAGGATACGCCCAGTGACTTACCTGTAATTGAAGAGGTAAAGAAGCCTGTTGACGAAGTTCTGGAAATCAAGAGCTCCCCAAGTACAGTGGTTTCTCCGATTGAATCTGAGGAAAAGACCGAGGATAAAGAAGTTGAGTCTCCTGCACTTGAAGATGTGAAGTCAGATAACGTTGAAGAACCACCTAAAGAGGATGAATCGCCTTCTCCTTCAGCCCCTTTGGCTGAACCCGAAGTAAAGATCGAGGACGAGGAAGTGATTGCTGAACCAGAACAAGTTATTGAGGATAAGCCCAGTGATTTACCTATAACTGAAGAGGTAAAGAAGCCTGATGGTGAAGACGTTCTTGAAACCAAGGTTAAGGAAGTTGAATCTCCTGCTCTAAAAGAAGTGATGTCCGATGTCCTGGAAGAGCCACCTAAAGAGGATGAATTGCCAACTCCTGCCGCCTCAGCTGAACCAGAAGTAGAGATCAAGGACAAGGAAATTGCGTTTCCTGTAATTGAAGAGCCAAAAACTACCGATGAGGAAGAAAAGCCAATAGCTGAGATCATACCAGTTCCAGCTATCCCTCTGGGTGAACCTGAGGAAACAGTCGAGGATAAAGCCATTGAACCTACTTTAATTGAAGAGCAGAAAGTTGATGCAGAAGAAAAAACCGAACCAGCTGACTTGCCAAGTCCAATAGTCTCTTCCACTCAACCCGTGGCATCTATTGAGGAAAAAGAAAGTCAGCTGCCAGTAGTAGAAAAGGTAAAGACTGATGAAACTCCTGTTGCAGATGCTGTCACTGAAGATAAACTGGAAGTGTCAAATGTCTCGGTTCCAGATCCAATAGTAGAGACTACTACTAAAGACGAGGAACCTGAAGTAAAGCCAGCAGAGAAAGAACCAACAGTAATTGAAGTTACTGAATCGTTGAGTGAACCAGCAGTAGCAAATGAACAAGTTCCAGACCCAGTTCCCGCTGTGCCGGAGGAACCTAAGGAAAAATCAGTAGATACTGAACGGATTGAGAATGAGGTAGTTGAGCCAAAGGAAAGTGTAAACCTAGGAACATTGTTGAAAGAAGAGGCAGCCATCAAAGAGGAACCTACCAAGATTCAGGAAGTTGCATTTGCTCCCACAGGAGATGAAAAGGCAGAGGAATTAAGTCAGACTGAAGAGAAAGAAGTCGAGGGTGTGACTAGCTCTATCCCTACCCTTGAAGTTGCCGAAAAAACTGACGCAGAAAACATTTCCAGGGATGTTGAACTTGCTGCTGAAAATGGAAAGGAAGTAATAAAAGAGGCAGTCGTAACTGCTATTGAAGCCAACGGAGATGCTGCGAACGAGGAGAAGGTAGATGAAGTCACGGCTAAAGAACCAGTGGAAGAGTCCAAGCAGCCTGAGGCTGACGTGAAAGGAGAAGAAACTACCCAAACAGAAGAATCCACCAAAGACGCCAGTGTCGCCAAGGTAGCTGAGGACCTTCCCAAAGAAGAAGTTACAGCAGAATCCATTCCGAAGCAATCCAAAGGCATTATGTCAAAGGTGAAGCAATCACTTGTGAAGGCGAAGAAAGCTATCATTGGGAAATCTCCCAACTCGAAGGCGGCACCTCCTTCTGATACCAAACCTGAAGTTTAAGTTTAGAAAAGATGATTGAAGGAAATGTGGGTATAGTCATTTTTAGTGTGAAATTATTTTGTTTGATTCAGCAGTTTTTCTGTTTTGTGGTTTGCCTGTGTGATTGGCTTGGAAGTTTATATATATGTGTAGAGTGTGGTTTTTGAGTGTAAAGTAGGGGGATAATTTTGGGTTTTGGGTCAGCCTATTCATTTTAGTAGTGGGTATTTGGTTGTTTGTGTGTTGATGTTGTAATTATCAATAGGGGTAAACTTTGGAAAGTTGTTGATTGAGAAATAGCAGATGTGAATATTACTGTTAAGACAGTCTCATTTACATAGTTTTCTCCAAGAATGAGATGCATAGTTTTCTCCCAGAATGAGAGTCTTGTTTCTTATTGAAGCATATTCTGCTCCACATGACATTTTTCAGCGTAGGAAGAGGGAAAAAACTTGGTCCACAAATATGTATATATTCTGACCCACAAAAAAACTTCAAGAATTGCATTCTCATTAACTAATGAAGACGATGTACCAGAATTTGAAGGTGAAATCCACCTGAAGTTTCATTGTTCTGAGTTTCATCGAGATCTCCAAGCTGAGAATTACAATTATCAGGACAGATCTTCCTAAAGTTGCAACATTCTTCTTTTGTGAGAACTTACAAACATTGGACAATTCATAAAGCAAAGCAGACCTAATGCAAGACCGACCAAAACACCAAGAGAGTAAAGAAACAACCATCACACCACCAGCCTCAACACACCCAGATCATACAAAACACCAATAAGCAGCATCAAAATGATGAGAGTAAAATCCCTGTCCCACTTTGCTAGATAAACCAATCGCAGGCACCCCACGAACTGACTATTGTTCCTTTAGCCACAGCCATGACCACTACATGGTCCGAGCTTATAGATTATGCACAATCCAATGCTCCCTCCGAACCTTGTTAACTATTAAAGAATGAATTGCATTGCTAAAACTTCATTGATAGATTGGATTACTTTACAAGATTATTTATAGGGTTTACAAATACTTTAACACTCCCTAATTCGTTGAACCAATTCTCATTGAAAAAACCTCACCAACCTTATCAATCTTACCTACTTCACCAATATTACCTATTTATTATAGGCTGAATCTAACACTCCCCCTCAAGTTGAGTTTAGAGGATCTCCAACACTCAACTTGCATAGAACCTTTCCAAAACTTCTTCCATTTACTGCTTTAATCAGAATATCTGCAAGTTGATGTTCAGCGCGGACAAATGGAAGTGATATAATGTCGTCATCTATTTTCTCCTTGATAAAGTGTCTATCCACCTCAACATGTTTATTGTTTAGTGCGGTCATGTTAAACTGGATTCTCGGAAATACAGATAGCCACCTTGTTATCACAGAAGAGGCTACATGAACTTTGAGACGGATAGCCAATTTCGGCTTGCAATTTCCGTAACCACATGACCTCTGCTATGCCTCGAGCAATACCCCAAAACTCAGCTTCCGCACTGGACAAAGCAACAACCTTTTGTTTCTTGCTTTTCCAGGTTACTAAGTTGCCTCTCACAAGAGCGATATACGCTAAAGTTGATCGTCTATCTACTAGATTCTCTGCCCAATCTGCATCAGTATACGCCTCAATTTCAAGGTATCCATTCTTTTGAAATAAAACTCCTCTTCTTGGAGTCCCTTTGGGATACCTCACCACACGTATTGCGGCCTCCATATGTTCTGCCTGAGGCTTATGCATGAACTGACTAAGGACTCCCACCGCATATGCAACATTTGGACGAGTATGCGATAAGTAAATCAGCTTTCCAACCAAGTGTTGGGACTATTCTCGATCTGCTAGAGTTGCTCCTTCAACTAGCTTGAGTCCATGATTTAGTACTATAGGAGTTTCAACTGCCTTATAGTCTATCATCCCAATTTATGTTAACAGATCTAACACATACTTAATTTATGTTAACAGATCTAGCACATACTTACGCTGGGATATAAAGATACCTTTCTTTGATCTTAGCACCTTAATACCCAAAAAATATTTCAGCTCCTTAAGTCCTTCATTTCAAACTCCTGGAACAAGTTATGTCATTGCCACTGTGACATAAATTATCAAGCAAGTGATACTGACTGTGACACTTGTTATGGGGTTATATATGGGATATTCAGCTGAGCGAAGTTATCTCATCAACATAAATTATCAAGCAAGTAATTCGACCATTATTGTTCTTCAAAAATAATGTATGATCTGAGTTACTCTGCTGATATTCATACTTCTTCATCGCCATTGTGAATCTCCCAAAGCATGCTCTTGGAGACTGCTTCAGGCCATACAGTACCTTCTTTAATCTGCATACCTCTCCGCCTCTATACTGACCGGTGAAGCCTGGTGGAGGTTCCATATAGACTTCTTCTTTAAGATCCCCATGGAGAAAGGCGTTCTTGACATCAAACTGATGTAAAGGCCAATCTCGATTAGCTACTACTGAGAGATGTACCCGAATAGTGTCAATCTTTGCTCGGTGTTTTATTGTGAATACACTTTTCCCATGTCTCATTTTCATCTAGTGTTTCCATCTCTTCCTTCATAGCATGAACCCCATCTTTCATCTAAAAGAGCCTCCTCGACTTTCTTAGGAACTATATCTGAGTATACGGTCGTGGTGAAGGCTTTAGCACTCTGTGACAGATTTCCTTTGACACAATTTCCTATCGAATACCTTGTGCTTTTGGGTTCATATTCTGGTACATATCTCTTTGATGGAATTCCCCAAGTGGTTCTGGGAGGTAACACATATCTTGGATGTTCCTCGACTTCTATTTGTGTCTCCCCCTGCCTTTCTGTTTCTGGTTCCCCTGCCTTTCTGTCTTTGCCTCTGTACTGATTTCATTAGACTGATCAGCGAAAGTAGTAGTAGGACCGTCTATTGAGCTGTGAGTACTAACCTCGGGGATATTAGTCGGGGTGGTTGTAGCATCTGATTTGGTTTGAGACTATACCATAGGACGAGGCAGCTCGGTGATTCCTCCTACCTGTTCTGTTGGGACTGTTTCGGGCAAAAGTGGGCTTGATATCCAACTCATTTGATCATTGTGCCGCCCTAGTGGATCACTTAGACTCTCCCCCTGACCACTGGGTTTGGAAGAAAAGAAGAACTTTGTTTCAAGAAAATCACAATCTATGGTGGTATGCATGCGACGTGTGGATGGATGGTAGCAACGGTATCCTTTTTGGTTTACTCCATATCCTACAAAGACACACTTAATGGAACATGAATCTAGTTTAGTGCGCCCTGTTTTTGGTATGTGAACAAAGACAGAACTGCCAAATACTCGAGGTTGGAGTGTTAAGGCTCACGAAACACTCACATGACTCGAGATGATTTTGAGAGGTGTGTTTAGGTTTAGGATTTTAGTGAGTAACCAATTCAAGAGATAAACAGAGGTAGCTACAGCTTCAGGCCAAAAGTAGCTAGGGACTCCTGACTCAATCATCATACTTCTTGTCATTTCAAGGATAATACGATTTTTTTTCATTCTGCAACTCCATTCTGCAAGGGAGCATAAGGGCAGGAAGTTTGATGCACTATGCCTCGTTCTTGAAAGAACTGTTTCAGAGTAGAATTAACAAACTCTCCTCCATTATCAGAACGAAAAATTTGTATATGTGTATGAAACTAAGTGTGATCTATTTTATTAGAACAAAGAACCAGTATTTGTGTGCGGAACTGTGTGTGGACCATGTTGTAAAACTATACAAATTTGGAAGGAACCTCAGATTTATTTTTAAGAAAGAAAATCCAGGTTATTTGAGTGCAATCAGCAATAAAGGAGACAAAGTATTTAAAACCATTGTTTGACATGCATATACCAGTGTTGGGGGCTGGTCCCAATACATCAGAGTGGACTAACGAAAAAAGAGTCTTAGACCTAGAAACTGATGGAGTATAAGACTTCCTATGACTTTTAGAAAGAATGCATGTCTTACAAGAGAGTGTACTAGTATGAGGAAATAACTTAGGAAATAGTAAGTGAAGATACCCAACCGATAGATGTCCTAATCGTCTATGCCATAACTACTATTGCCTTTTTACATTCCTGTGAGCAAGCGATGCAGTTCCTCGTTGAGCCACCTCATCAACATAGTACAGTCCGTCACGTTTAGTGCCACACCCAATCATTTTTTCCGACTGAATATCCTGTAGGAGGCAAAAAGTTGGGAACATTAGTACTACACAATTTAGTTCATTTGTAACTTGACTAAGTGATAGCTTGCATGAAAAATTTGGAATATAAAGACAATTATTCAATTTCAAGGATGGGGACAATTTAATTGTTCCTGCTCCATGAACCCGGGACACTTCACCATTCGCACTCTGATGAATAGATGTTTTAGTGGGAATAGATGAAGTCATAAAATCCCTCAAGTCATCTGAAACTGTATCCGTTGTTCCACTATCAAACAACTATCGGGAATGTTTTGTCACTGTACAAATCTTCCCTGCAGAGTTACTATACGACTGACTAGGCCTAGACTAATGTTTGACCCACGTCTCGCTATCCATATTATTAAAAGACCTAAAGCAATTCATATTTGAAAAATAAGAGTAATTTAATAAAGTACAGGGGTTAGAAGGTAAAATGCCTTCCACCCCTTTACCTAAATTAGCGGCTGCTCCAAGGTTGGCAAACCCTAGCCGTGGCAGTTGGTATATGGAGCACCCTAGAGCTCCTAGCAAGGAGCACCGGAGAGTGTGTTCACTCTCCCACTCTCTCCCACTCTCATTAACCAATTCCTTAAATTAAGGAGTTTACTTAAATCTTTCTAACTAAATTTAGAAAAATCAGATTATTTTAAATCTCACAATTAATACCTAAATTAACTCATTTCTAACCTAATTTTCAAAAATAAACAGAAATTCAAATTTAAATATTAAAAACGAATAATTAAATGGATATTAAGCACTGACGACCGAATATTAATCACTTACGAAATTAACATTCATACCAAATTGCTTAAATTAGTTAAAAAAAAACATATTTGAATACAAAACAGAAAATGCACATCATTACACTATAGGAAACACTAAATTTGATTTAATGGTGTAAGTAATGAATATTACTCGCAAAAAATATATATAATACATGCATT
>JAOWAN010000047.1:8287492-8298729 GCA_028566635.1 Lobelia cardinalis | reverse complement strand
CGACCCCAACTAGTTTGGGATAAAGGCTTAGTTGTTGTTGTTGTTGTTGTTGTTGTTGTTGTTGTTGTTGTTGTTGTTGTTGGGCTTATTTTGAGATCACAACTTTCTTACACGCTTATAATGTGAAAGCGAACAATTAGAATTTTTTCCTAGTCATACACCTGATCCTAAAATTCATACCACTTAAAACCCTAGTTTGAATGAACATTACTGAACTAACGGAAGTCAGCAAGTGATCATATAATAAAGAAACGCAAAAGGAAAACAGAAAATGAGCAAGAGAGAGAGAGAGAGTCTTACAGTAGAATTCATTCCTTAAATTGCCATTCTCTACGACACATGGGGCAATGTGCTTGAGGAGTCTGTGAATTCACCCACTTCAAGATACAATGAAGATGAAATGCATGATTACATGCACCCCATACTGCGGAACGAAAGGAAATAATAAGATCATGAAATACTATCACATCAGAAATAACAAAAAATTCACGGTGGAGTCATTGAATATAGTCCCCTTCTATGATTAGTCTTCTGGATTAACTATCAGGCAGCCTTACTAATGACCTCCAATATATAAAATCATGAGAACTTTAAATATCAAAGGAGGGAAACCACGGAAGAGCAGCAGTTTTGGTATAGTCATGATTGCCTGTTTGGTCGTTCAACCTCATGCAGAGGGTAGTTCTAGAGCACATCACATTACTATAATTTATACTAGCGAACTTTTTGAACATCTATATATACAAGTGTTATATATATATATATATATATATATATTGGTATATATTCCAAAAATAAAATGTTGGTAGTAATTTATCATATGTTACATTCATTATGATCTCTCTCTCTCTTTAAATATGAAACATATGTTACACCCAAAGACCTAATAAGTCTACTAAACACATGCCCAAGCTATACTATGAAACAGTTTATTAAATGACAAAATGAGGCAGAGTGTTGGGCACTACATTTTAAACATGCACTATTAGGAGCTGGTACACTAAAGTTCTGTTAAGTAGAATGATTTCAGCTTAACTCTTATAAAATTTTAATCAGTATGCTACATATGTCACACTTTCTTCCGTGCAGTTAATGAACATGAGGTGAAGTTTGCCTTAAGATGAAAATCGGGAAAGATTTAGAACTTGATGGAATACCCATTGAGGTATGGAAATAACTAGGTGGCGGAGGGCTATCTTGGCTAGAGTTTTTTGATTAAATTATGATGACAAAGAAAATGCTACTCAGGAGCATCATAGAACCAAATTTCAAACATAAAGGTAACATTCAAAGTAGCAAAAATTATAGAGGTATTAAAGTAATGAGTCACACAATTAAGCTTTGGGAGAGAATAGTTAAGAGTAGTAAGGAACGTGACATCTGTATCGGAGAATCAATTTAGTTTTATACTGGGTAAACCAACAATGGAGACTTCCACCTTTAAGGAGATTGATGGAACGCTATAGGGAAGGAAAAAATGATCTACTCGTGGTCTTTAATGACTTAGAGAAGGGATACAAGTCCCCAGAGAGTAAATTAAGTCAGTCCTAAAAGAGAAAGGGGTTAAAGAGTTAGATATATTAAGGTTATTAAAGATATGTATGATGGGACACCGACGTTAGTTAGATCCATGACACGAGAGACATGCAAATTTCCAATCACTAAAGGACTACACCAAGGATCGACCTTAAGCCCGTACCTTTTGCCTTAGTAATGGATGGATCGACTAGACATCTACAAGATGATATACCTTGGTGCATGCAATTTATCGACGCCATTGTACTTATCGATGCAACCAGAAATGGGATATGATCCACAATATGGAAAAGATATGTAAGACTGTGGTCTGTGTGGTAACTTGGCATATGATCATGTGAAATGGCGGAAAATGAATTATGTAGTCTACCCCACGTGTTAGGATTAAGGCTTTGTTGTTATTATTGTTGCTACTTTTGTTGTGTGCTACATATGTCACAAACTGTTTATAAGACTCACGTTAGTATCAAAAGTTTTAGTGGGTGTTGTCACTAGCCATTCCTTGTAGATCATCTAAAACTCAATTGCCTTACTACAGGCAATTAGGACTCAAGTGGACTGGTCACTTGTTTTCAAGAGTTCTCAAAGTGGATTAAATTGCAGCGTCGTGACGTAGCTTTAATAACCAAATTTTCAGCGAATGTCCTAGAGTCACTGGCATTTGACATCATAGGAAGGCTCTCAAGCATGATATTTAACAAATGTGGGAGGAGTAAAACATCGTTAAAGGTCAATTTGCTTGCACGGATATGATAAGTGGTTCTTGTTCTCTGTATAAGAGCCACGAAAATTCTTTGTCCAAGCTCATACCAATGCAAGCGCTGTTGATGACATTCACTTGACAATTTAAGCAATTGACAGTTTGACCCAATCTAAAATCATTTCAAAATACTCAACAACAAAACCGTAACCAAAAGTCTGATGAGATCATACAAGCCTAGACAAGGAACTATACAAGGTGCAAACAAGAATAACTGTAGACCTTCCAAACCACCAATGTGCAGTGAATCAGTTACAATCTTGAACTAACCATGTGGCTTAACAAGACCTGTTTTTCCAAGGTTATCTTCTTGTTTTAGCCAAGAATGGGCTTAAAACATGTCCATTCCATATTTACCAGTGCAGTCTAATACCTGAAGATCCCCATTCTGGTGCCTATGAAAGAAACACTAAGATAGATCTGAAATGATCCCGTCTCCAACCATTTTCACCAACAAAATTACAAAAATGAAATAAGCTTGAATTAAGCAGAAATTCTTAGCAGAATTAAAGGAGTTGCGGCCCAAACAATGTTTTAAGTTTTACAGGCAACATCCTCGTGTTTAAACTTCTGAGCATAACTATATTTGAGGACTACTGTAGTTTTGTGCACCATCATGCTCGTTAAAAGCACACCAGAGCTTTTCCGATTATTAACAGTAAGCACTTGCAGCAGCTCTAATTATTCAATAAAGTGAATCCAAAAACATACGAGGATAGATAGAACTATGACCAAGTTCCTGTTTGCATTCACAAACTAAAACAATACATACTCAACATACCAGTTGGCAGATCCAATGGTAAAACCGTCCTCAAAGATCAAACTCTCCCTTTATGAATGATTAAAGTTTTACGTCCACTTAACTTCTAATAGTTTACATACTACCATTACCATGTCTCCAGCTCTACGAAAAACTAAATATAAGCAAAGGGAATTTAAACAATAACAAGTGTTATATTTTAAAATCTACAATTTCTAAGTAGATTCTTGAAAGAGAGTACTGGCCAGACGTGGTTCACCCCCTATATAATTGTGCATTTTTTTTCCCTCTATCTTTAAACTTGGAATA
The DNA here is from genome assembly GCA_028566635.1 of Lobelia cardinalis. Lineage (NCBI taxonomy): Eukaryota > Viridiplantae > Streptophyta > Magnoliopsida > Asterales > Campanulaceae > Lobelia > Lobelia cardinalis. Next base: position 8,295,364 of record JAOWAN010000047.1, on the reverse strand, counting down.
CGTCAAAAAGTGTCCAAACATGTTGATATTTGCACCTTGCCCCTGTTTATCTTCCTCCCTTTTTTCTTGAAGAAATTAAATGAAGATCAACTAGTAAGAGAAGGAACGTACAAGCTAGGTGGATAAAGAGTCCACAAAATAAAGGAAAAGACAAAAGGGAAAACTAAGAATAAATAGAGAAGCTATTCAACATATGGCAGCAGAGTACTTCAACCTAGTTGCATATCAGAAATCACCATTCTTGGAAATTTGGAGTGCATGCATTTACACAAAAAGATGCCAGTCTATTCCTCAATAGAAATAAAGGCATCGGGTAGCATTCCTTCCTGTCTTAAGTTAGAGAAGATTCACAAAATTGACCCACATTTCCATCCAGATTAAGTTATAATCCTAGTCAAACAGAGGTGCAGAGACTTTAATCAAGCATCTAAAGTTTTATATCCACAAATGATCTTCCGTTAATCAATTAAAAAACTCACCCTCAACCTGGAGCTTATCATAGGAAGGATTAAAGTGGGTAGCACCAATCTGTAAATTTCCTAGAAACCAAATATGACAGCATTTGAACCATTGTCCTCCATATTACTTTCTGAGTTTTTGAAGATTCTAGTTTGTGAATCCCTCTCGTTTGTCTCATGAGGAGTACAGGGATATCATTCTAGAGCGCTGGAGTTTTGTTAAACTAAATGGTATTCGGGATTGTCCTGCAATTGCAATTCCGGGTTTTAGATGCGCCAAGGGTTGTGAGTCTTGAGTTGGTTACTGGAATCTGGCTTTTAGATTTTTGAAGACATTTATGAGGGTTAATGGTTTGCAGCTTCACAAGAAGAGCTCCCTCTTTGTCTTTCAACCTTCAGATGAGGCTTCTACTTTCAGCAAGAAGGGACTCATAAGAGTCAATTAAGATGTAGGGAAGTCCCACTTGCAGAACTGGAATGTGCATCTAGACTGTGGAATTGACCGGTAGAAGAAGTATGGGGGATAGCTTTAGAGCATTGATCTTCCTCTGCTTGTGTGACTTTTGGGGCTTTCCACAACATTGGATATCTTTTCGCGTAGCGTACGGATTTCGGAGGAGAAGTTTCACGTCATGGTAATTTGTAAATGAAATAAGCAATCCACCAAGAACCTTATCATACTAGTACAATTTCGTTCTAAAGTTTCACCTAGTTTTTGAGTTAGTATACATGTTATTTTCTTCTTCTTTGGATGGAACAAAGAAACTGAAACACCAAAGCAAAACCACAGCATATAGCAAACACCAAGCAGAGTTAAGACCACAGTTTATGTAACATTACACCCAACTTTAGACAAAAGCATAAGATGAGGAACCATAGATCACTTGACTTAGTTTAAATGCAACTGTTTTGCAAATTTCTTTTTTAAAACAATTGCGGGAGACTTATTCTTTTTTAAACCATATATCAAACACAGAGTTAAAATGACCTAAGGGAAAGCAAGTACATCACGCAACTCCAGCCACTTGCTTGTGCACTAGGAAAGCTATAGAATTCTCAAGAGGACGCCTATACCATGTATAGAAGAATAAAATGGCACTGGCTAGGTAATTAAAAGGTCAATACACATAGCTTGTGTGCTACGTATACATAGCCTCACATGTAGAAGGCAGTGGACCAATGCAACATACATAGTATGAAATACGCGACAATAATTCCATTTTGACCCTACTGGAGATCTAAATCCTTTTTGAATCAAAAACACATCCTTAAAAATTCCTAACAAATACATTCATGCAGAGACATCGAATGACTTACTCAGTGGGCAATCTTCACCGGGTAATTTACAATCTGGACAACAACCATCAAAAGCCATCCTACATATCCCTCCCACAGGTTTCCCAAGTCCATGAAGCTACAGCATGCCATCTATAATGTAAATCATACGATAATCGATATTAAATAAGGGCAGAAGAAACATACTCCCACAGTTACATGAAAGATGAAACAGACAATGTAAATCATACGATAATCGATATTAAATAAGGGCAGAAGAAACATACTCTGTTTATTGCAGCAGCGTTTATAAAAGAACCAGGTTAATGAAAACAGAGATCACAACTTAGATATCTTAATCGGTAAATGTACGACTTTATGGATGCAGACCCTGATTTCGTCATCAATTTCACATTAGGGGTACCGTACGATGCAAGAGACAGGACGAAAGCACAGCTGGAAGATCAATGTGAGATAATGAATTTACAGGGTAACTAAGAACAGATAGACTGAGCTACTCTCTTCAAAAGAAGCCCTCCAAAGGTGAAAATGTGAGCGAATTATAAAACAGTAATTGGTGTATCTCTTAAGCATTAACAAAATTTATGCACCCTATCTTTAATCCATACTCATTAGCAATAATGATAGTACAACATAAAGGATTTCAATAACTCTAAATCACATTTTCCTTTCACACGCATCATGTTACACAATCCATATTGTCAAACAGAGATAAGGAACTCCTTAAGCGTTAGCGGGAAACCAAATCAAAATTCAACTACCATTAACTATGAAAGAACTACAAACCAAGATAAGATAATGTATTACATTACATAATAGCATGTGAAGCCAATTATATACGGATCAAACACATGTAAAGACCTTAACAACTGCATAGAGAGTGTTCCGCATATCATATCAATGCAGCAACGATCAATTCAAAATAACAAGTAATGCATAATGCTTAACTGCCGATTACCAAAAAAATAAATTTACTTTCTATGAAGATGAACAAATTATTGAAAAAGGATACGCAAGATTTTAACCTTCATTCTCTATTCCCTGCAAAAAGAAAACGAAAACAGGGGTACATATGAGAAAATTTAACTGAAGGAAATCTGAATGTATTGACAAATCTGGATATATGTGCATGTGCATGCTTGGTTATACTCCCTCCCTACCGGGCAAAGTATCCCTGCAAAAAGAAAACGAAAACAGATAATCATGGAACATTTCACTTATAAGAGTCGAGAGTTTCAAAATTTTAAAGCACACACTTTTTTCCCGTTTCCAATTTAAGTTTCATAACCATCGACATCATCTCAATTCCACCAAGAAGTTGTGGAAAGTAGATAAACTTTTCACTCCCTCTAGCACTTCCGAGATGTTTGTAACATAAAAATAATTAATATTGTACATGAAATTTGGGTGAAGAGAAGAAAGAGGATGATTGAGTTGGGTGGATTTGGACATATGGAAGGGAGATGGTAAATATCTTATAAATGGATAGGGTTGGAATTATTCATTTTTCAAAGAGATAAAATTGTTCGAAAGGAGCTTCAGATGTTGGTCTCAACTATACAGCTTTAGTTTTAAAGTTGATTTAGTATGAAAATTTAAGCTGCTTTATTCAGTATGAAAATTTAAGTTGCTTTTAGATCTGAAAGAGGAAATTTCAAACGATTTGACTTCTAAATTATCTGATTAAAAAAAATTGTCTTTCTAATGTTCAAAACAAACAACCCCTAAATTTGCATGCCTTGGAAATTATTCTCTCATTATATTTTTTTTAAGTTTTTAATAATTAATAATATTTCTCTCCCCCACACTTATTAATTATTAAATTATCAAATGTATAGAGGAAATAATAGGAAAATGGAATTAGTAAAATTTGCAATTTCCATGAATCCCCTCCATGTTGAACTAAATTGTCAAAAGTTCACCAATGATTTCAAATCTATTCATTCGCGCACATCAATCACTCATAACTCTTTGACCTAAATTTTCCCTCTGCAGCCCCAAGATCCATTCATCTTCACTTCATCAGCATCACAAATAGGAGTATAAGTCCAAACCACCCAAACTGCAAGTCGAACCAAATTGATCTGTTTGGTTTGGTTTCGGTGAATGACGATTCGGTTACGGTTCGAAGAATTTTTAAACCGCACAGTTTGGTTCGATTCGGTTTGCGGTTCCAGTACCCTAAACCAAACCGAAACGATAGGTTATGTATATATATATATATATTTTTCATATATCCCTCATAGTTTCATATCTATTTAAATACATCATTTTATATATATTAAATTATTAATTGTACTATTTTTCATATTCGTTGGATCAATATAACAATTAATTCGAGCCATTCAATACCCCTAAAATTATGAATCTTAGGCTATTAATGTTAACCATGCTTTTTGTTTTTGAATTTTAGTTATAAACCTTATGCTATATTTAATCTTTTGAAATTTTACTAATAGCCTCCGAACCGAACCAAACCAAACAGCGGTTTATGAGTTCAGTTTGGTTTGGTTTTTAGGCCTCGCAATTCAATTTAGGTTTGAATTTTTTGGAAATGATAGGGTGCAGATCGACGACAGTTTATAGTATAACCCGAACCAAACCGAACCGTTACACCCCTAATCACAAAGATCTTTCTCTTACTCTGTGCAATCGAAATCTCTCAATTGTCTATACCTAGGTAATTAGTCTTCAAATCTATTCACTCCGACAAAAAGTTGCAATTTGAAAATAAAGCATTTTAAGGTATATATATAGTTTTTAATTTTTGTACGCACGGTGATCTCTTTCATATCTACATTTGTGCAGCTCAATTATCTTGTACTCAATATTTTTTCTTTCTAATCCCCATTCTTCAAAATGGCTACAAATTAATACAAGCCTTTTTCACTAATTAAATTATGCAACCAAACATCCTAGAAGTGCCGGAGTGAAAGTTTTTCTACTTTCCACTCAACTTCTTGGTGGAATTGAGATGATGTTGATGGTTATGAAATTTAATTGGAAATCTATAATACAATTACCAGTTGTCCATGTCATCAAGAACTATTCATAGAAATGACAATTTCAACAGTAACAGCACAAATCTCAAAAAAAAAGTTGCAGCCGCAAAATGACAATTTTCTGCTCATTTTCTCACAGGTTCTGACATATATTAAAAAGGCAAAAAAAAAAAAAAAATTGCCCATCGATTTGCAAATGAAGGAAAGAAAAAGAACAAGTGATTTGCCCATTGAAAGATAGCCATGTTGCAAAGATCATGTCTCAAGACAAAGAAAAGGAAAACAAACCAAAACACAAAACATCGATTTTCATTACCCAAATGCCCGGAAAAAACTCAATCCGAAATACAAAACATCAAATTTTCATTTGTCTAGAAATTTTTTCTTTTGAAAAAGTAGGGTTGCGTTCTCCTGGGTGTTTTTCACCCATGTTTTTGGTTTTTTGATTTTTCTCTCTCATTGGTCCCACAAGTTTTCTCTCTATCTCTCTCTTACTTTTTACTTTAATCATTACAAAAACTCAAAAACCAAATCAAAAAACTACCCATCCAAACGCAACCTAGATCTGCGATTTTTAAAAGAAACTTTATTTTTGAAAATGTAGATCTGAAATTTTCTTTTTGAAAAAACATTTCAAAAGTGCATAAAAATGGGATTTGAAAAAAAAATGAGAGGGAGAGATATGATATTTTGACCGGCGGGGGACGTTGAGACTGGCGGTGGTTTAGCATGGTGGCGGCGGTATTGTTGGCTGAGACGGTGGCGATGGGGGAGTCGTTGAAGTTGGTTCCATTTGAGAAAGGGTAGAGAGAGGCTATGGTGTTGGCGATATTCTGAGCTCAATCTTTCACACTGGAGCAGCTGTCCATGGGTTAACTAGGGACTTTTCGCATTGAGGTGAGAAGGAGCGGCTGTATTGGATGAGCAGCTGTCCATGGGTTAAATGGTGGGCTGAGTTTTGGGCCGATAATTGAGGTTAATTTTCATTCAACTATGTGATAGATCCAAACATACTTCATTTTAGAAAATAAGCTTCAATATATAATCCAAGAAAATATTAAGAAACTAATTATACTTTAAACTTGAGCACTATTAGTGGGAATAAATAATGTGAAAAATAATTTTAAAAATTTAAGAATGTAAATTGTTAATTTGATTATAGTATTTTTTTCATTTTTTCTATTACTATTCATTTTTATTGTTATTATTCAACACACATGTCTCCATAAAAATCAATCTAACTTGAAAAATAGATCTATCTAAAATTAAGAAGGAAATTAAAGTATTAACTTTAAAAAAAAAAAAAAATTGTCGTCGTGTCCTCGGACACGGGTATTCCCTAGTGAAAAAAAAGAAAGAGTATGCTTTAAATTTACTTTGCTGGTAGTGAGGGAGCTAAGCGTGGACATGCACATACATCAGATTTGTCAATACATTCATAATTTGTGAAGTTAAATTTTCTTCATATGTACCTCTATTTTCTTATTTTTTATCATGATTATCTGTTTTCCTTTTCTTTTTGCAGCGTATAGAGAAATGAAGGTTAAAATCTTGCGTATCCTTTTTCAATAATTTTTTCATCTTAATAGAAAGTAAATTTATTTTTGTGGTAATTGGCAGTTAAGCATTATGCATTACTTGTTCTTTAAAATTGATCGTTGTTGCATTGATATGATATGTGGAACTATCTCTATGCTATTATCAAGTTGTTAAGATCTTTACATGTGTTTGATCCGTAAATAATTGGCTGTACATTTAAATATGTAATGTAATTCATTATCTTATTTTGGTTTGTAGTTCTTTCATAGTTAATGGTAGTTGAATTTTGATTTGGTTTCCCGCTAGCGCTGAAGGAGTTCCTTATCTCAGTTTGACAATATGGAACTCAACAATCTAGTTGTCAGACAAATCATTCAGATCAGTAACGAAACAATCTTCTTTGAACTGAACAAACAAAAACCCAAAAAATTGACCTAAAAATTACAGAAAATAAACAACTCCGTCCCAGCATTTCATTAAACCCACAAAGATCACAAGCAAACAAAATCAAAAAAGTAAACCCCTAAACATTCAGAAAAGAAAATGAAAATCAAGCCAATGAGATCACTCAAAAACCTAAGGAAAAAATCATGAGAATAACAACAAAAATAACAACTTTATCCATGCATAACATTCATGAAACTGAACTGTAAATGACAACCGACAACGGTGACACTGTTAAACATGTAAACTTCAAACTTCCACTATTATCTGTGTCAAACTTCTTCACATTAACCAAAATCCACTTCCAAAAGGCAAAGAGCAGTGAACCATAGAAGTAATCATGCCAAAATAAAAAGCGAACCATACAAGTAATCATGCAAAAGTTCAGTGAACAATACACACTAATCAACAAATATCCTCACCTACATTAACCAGCAATATAAACCAGTTATCAAACTAATTAACTTCGTTCAAAATAAAGAAACTAAACAATTCAAGGAATCCCAGAAACCTAAAAAGCTTACATAGGTTAAAAGGCAAAGAACTGCTTTCTTTCTTTTCTTTTCTTTAGTACAGATTCTTAGCAAACCAAATTAAGAAGAAAGATTAAAAAGAAAATTTAAAAGGGATAGGTTTTAACAGAAAACGGGATCTGGATCGATGTAAGACTGTACCTGATTAGATAGATCGTTGCCGGAGGGGAGGGAAGAGGAGGGAAAATGGTGGTGGCGGTGGTGGTGGAAGAGACCTCGTGAGAAGGACTGAAGGATTTGGTAGCTGGATCTGGAGTGTGGACGGACGGATCTGGATCTGGACCTGAGGCTGCGGCGACGGCGAGCCTGGAGGTGGGGTGGCCGGCGGGGAGAGGGAGCGGGTGCGTGGGTGGGCTTCTCTCTTCTCGACTTTCGACTGTGTCAGTTTTTTAAACAAGGGTACCGGAGTCATTTACCAGAGTTACTAAGGGCATTCAAGACTTTTCTGATGGCACTAACGGAGCACGTCAGAGGGCTAATAAACTGCACTTGGTATGTGTGCCTAGGCACACGATGTGCTAGGTGCGCTCAAATGCACATAAATATAATAAATTATGTACATAATGTGATATAAAATGCACATAAGTTATACCATTATTA
>JAOWAN010000047.1:8243749-8255760 GCA_028566635.1 Lobelia cardinalis | reverse complement strand
TTTAAAAAAAAAAAAACAGGGGGGGGGTAAAATTGGAAAATTAAAATATATTTAATACATTCATTGGTTTGTATAATCTTACCTTAAACCTCAACTAATTTGGAATGGAGGGAGTACGAAACAAAGTAAAAAATTTGGAAACGATAAATAATAAGGATATTTTTATCAAAATTAGAGATAATAGCACCACCCGTTTTATATATACACATATTTTTAAAATGTTATACATAATATTATTCGAGGAATTCAATCGAGTTAAATAAAAATAAAATGAGAAAATATAATTTTTCGAAACGAATTATCATCGAATTTGAACCGAATTTCGAAAAATTGTCATCTCTAGATTCAACTGTCATTAGTTTGCAACAACCTTCATTCCTTGCTCCTGTACTCAAAGGTTGCCATGAAACTCCATGTACTGGATTTTCAGCTACCATGAAATGACCTTCATCCTGGGCCATAAACGTTGAAACGTCAACAAATAAAAAGGCTGCTCTCAATCGCTGTATTTCTGATATCCAGTAGAATCAAGATAACATGATCATTGCCATCAAACCCCTCCACTCATCTTTACATTCGATTCCAAGAGCAAGTTGAACAATTTCCACCCTCATATCATTATTTTTTGAAAAAAGAAAAGAAGGGCAAGATCTGTACCAAATCCTCTTTCCCTTTCTATCATCTCCTCAATTTGATCAAATTTCAACAAAATTTGAAGAATCTCTTTTTCATTTGTAGAAGACACTTGAAATGGCCAAAAATTTTGGGCTACCTTCTTTCCTAAGTTCAAACTACTTCCCCCCAGATGTTGTAAAAGTGGCACCTTGTTGACCTCTGATTTATTGCTGCTCCCCTTCCAGATTACAATTTAATGGAATGTGCATGACTGCAACTTGTATAGTTTATCAATAATAATATACTCTATCACCACACACAGTCACACACACACACACACACACACACACACACAGAGAACCCACTTTGTCTTTTCTGCTATTGGAACCTCCCTTGTCATCCATCACCTTCCCTCAAAATATTATTTCTCCTCTTCCCCAAATCCAAAGAACTCATCAATAAACCATCACCAAAACCTCCAAATCAACCATGTCTCCCTCCCTCAATGTTTCCCCTCTCTCGCTCCCTCTCTAAACCCTTTTTGTACCAATTCTACCCATCCCTCATGGCCGCCCACGAGAACCACCACCACAACGGCAACAAGAAACCCATACTACTATCCCTCCCAGACATCCAATCTGAATTCTCCCACCACGACCCCTCCGTCGCCCGCATCAACAACGGCAGCTTCGGCTGCTGCCCGCAATCCGTGATCTCCGCCCAACAAAATTACCAGCTCCAGTGCCTCCACCAACCCGATTCCTTCTACCTCAATCGCTTAAAACCCGCCATCCTCCGCACCCGGACTCACCTCAAGACCCTCATCAACGCCGACCACGTCGACGAGATCTCCATCGTCGATAACGCCACCACCGCCGCCGCCATCGTCCTCCAGCACATCACCTGGGGATTCTTCGAATCAAAATTCCACCCCGGCGATGTAGCCGTCATGCTCCACTACGCCTACGGTGCCGTGAAGAAATCCGTCCACGCGTACGTCACACGCGCCGGAGGACACGTCATCGAGGTCAACTTACCGTTTCCTTTGTCGTCTGATAGAGAAATTATTACTGAGTTCAAAAAGGCTCTTGATTTGGGGAAAATGAATAAGGGGAAAATTAGGTTAGCTGTAATCGATCACATTACTTCCATGCCTTGTGTTGTTATCCCTGTCAAAGAATTGGTCAAAATGTGTCGCGACGAGGGCGTTGACCGGATTTTTGTCGACGCGGCCCATGCCATCGGGTGCACCGATGTTGACATGAAGGAAATCGATGCCGATTTCTACACTAGTAACTTGCACAAGTGGTTATTTTGCCCGCCTTCGGTTGCATTTTTGTACTGTAGGAAATCGGACAAGGGCTCAGATTTGCACCATCCGGTAGTGTCACATGAGTACGGGAATGGGTTGGCGATCGAGAGCTCGTGGATTGGGACTAGGGATTATAGCGCGCAGTTGGTGCTTCCTGAGGTGTTGGAGTTTGTGAATAGGTTCGAGGGTGGGATTGATGGGATAAGGAAGAGGAATCACGAGAAGGTTGTGGAAATGGGAGAGATGTTGGTTAATGCGTGGGGGACTCATCTTGGGGTGCCGCCGGAGATGTGTGCTAGTATGGCTATGGTTGGGATGCCGACTTGTTTGGGTATCTCGAGCGATTCGGATGCATTGAACTTGCGGTCACATTTGAGAAATCTTTTTAAGGTTGAGGTGCCGATATATTATCGGGCACCTAAGGAAGGGGAGGTTAATCCTATTACTGGGTATGCCCGGATTTCTCATCAAATTTATAACACTGTTGATGACTATTACAGATTTAGGGATGCTGTTAACGAGCTCGTCAGGGACGGGTTTACTTGCGCATTTCTCTTGAACTAAAAAGGTACTATTTCAATTATATTTACTCCCTCCGTCCCAAGATGAGAGCGACACTTTTGTTCTTGATCAAGAACGAGAAGTGTCACTCATTTTAGGAGGAGTTGTTACTACGTGTTCCCACTTTTACCAGTTAGCTGAATCTTCCCTTTTATTTTTCGTATTTCGGTATTTTCGTTGGTTTGTTTGATGAACATATTCTCTCCCTGATCCATTGCATGTACCAGCTACTGATTGTTGAAATCTCAGAACTCTGAATACTTTGCAATATTAGGAATTCTTTTTAACGCAATGAGCAAAGATGTTAAACTTTGAACAAACAATCTATGAATGCTAAACTTTGTCCATGACAAGTGATTCGGTAGCGAACAAATTGTTTAAGTAGGTGTAATAGAGTAGAATACTGCTGGCCACCAATATCGTACATGATTTTATACAAACATACTTATAGTTCAACATTTACCTATAAATTATGTGAAAATTATAAATCATCGTCAATTATAGAAATCGATAAAACTTAGGGTTGGGGGGGGGGGGGAAGGTGTTTAAGCTGAATCCCCCTCTTTGAATGTAGATCACCCCCCTTGTCATTTTATGCTTCAAATTCTTGTGTTACATTATGGCATCTAATGTTGGAGAAGTAATGGTGAAGATTGGATCTATGGAGTTCGGATCCGAAAAGGACAATGGTATTGATGGGCAAGGAATTATCTGGTCAGGAGGTTGAACCAAGGTGATTAACTTGTGGTCTTGCGTTATGAAACTGTATTGTGAATTAATGGTACCCTAGAGGTAAGGTGCCAAGCTGCAGGAACAGTGCTAGTATAACACGATGAAGTTTCAGTGAAATATTCCTATTAAAACTCCTATCTTGATAGGATGTCCTTTAGTGAGCAAAGGGGGTGTGACGTATATAGACAAGTAGCGAGTGCAAGGGCTTGTTGAATACATTTACTTCACTTCGATTTTCTTATGGAAGACCTTGGTTTCCAGCAATTTGCAAGGGTCAGCCGAAGCTCATGGTCATGTGACATTTCTTCCCCTACTCAAATGAACTGAACCCGCATTAAACGTATTTACTATGTCAATATGGTGTTTCCCCCCCCCCCCCCCTTTTTTTCCCCTTATGGAATGGCTAAATAGATCTTCAAAGCCGTCCGTGAATGTAACTTAGCATGAACACTGGGTTTCTTAAGAGTTGCAGTTGGAATTATTCTGTCCGTCTTTCTCACAAATACAGATGAGAAAGTGCAACTCCATGAAGTAATACCTGAAGTCCCAAATTGTGATAATACTAATATTTAAAGACGAACTGTGTCAAAATACAGTAGCAGATTCCACATAACTGTTTGATTGTTCTTCCCTCATCGATATAAGTTGAAAAGTAAAAAAGAAAGAACATTGGATCACCTGAAGGGTATTCTCAGTGCTTTCATGCACTTCTAACTTAGTTTCTTGGGACGATTGACTGGCCAACGGCCACCCTAGAATTTCCCCAACTGGAGTGCACATGGAAATGCTCGTTAACCTTAACGAGTGAACTCCTTTATCAGCTTCTACACATTTATGTTCTCTCGTATGCAACTGGAGTCAGCTGTATTCTTGCTGTGCTTGTCACCTCTAACAACCAATTGAGGTTCTTCAACTTCCATGAGCGCTTGTGATAAGTAAGTTGCAATTTGCTACTGTGCACCATTAGGATCGACCATTTTACCATGGTCTCATGTTTTCTTTCGAACATCCTGTTGCTCATTCTACTCTAGGGATATCCCTTCTGGAATTTGGTCCCCTCTGGAATTTGGTCCTTTCCGGTGTGTGCTCATGTATTTAAAGATGTGACTTGTGACATGAATATGTAGATACTTAATGTCCAAACAGAGCATCAATATTCTCATTTTTGGTTTATTTTATTATAAATTGTAGAAAGCATGGTTTCAGAAGCTGGCAGTCTTTTATTTGCATCTAATGTTGTAAATTCATGTCCTGTGAGAACAGCTCTTACAAATGTAGAAAAGGGGGAAATTGAACTCTCTTTTGCATGGTGAATACATGGCATGCGAGACATTGCTAGTCAACTTTAAACGATGAATTCATTGAATAAATCCTCATACCCCATCCCCCTCCAAAAAGTGAAAAATAAAAAATACCCTTCTGCAGATCGGACATCCGCATATTTGTGGGGATTTAATTATGTGCGACTATCCCGTTTCATATCTCCCTGCTACATTTGCTGAATCGTACAGCTATCACATTTTATACATGTCCCTGCTACATTTGCTGAATCATACAAAAGTATATGACTAACTGTATTGCTGCAGATCGAGTTTCTAAGTTTCTTGATTTCCACTTCTTGCAGTTCGTGAAAGGATGCTGCATTTGTGCAATAAAATTAATAATCTTGCCTCACAACTGAGTGTATGTCCCATGAAACCCATGACAAGTGGAAGACCAACTGCAGCTTTGGGCGCGTCTTAGAGCTCAAGAAATCTTTTTAACTGTACGAGCTAAAAACTGCAGAGGAACTTCTCTGAATCCATCCTTAAAAGTTGAGGCTGTCTTTACTGAGGTTCCAGCTACGATGTTAGAGTTGGTTAGAATGTTGCAGTCAGATTCAGTAAAAGAGAGAGAAATTGTAGAGAGAGGATAGAGCTGAACAGATATCAATAACATAGGAGAACATTACAACGCTACTTTTACCACATTTACATGTTACATTATGCACTAGAATACAAATAATACATAATATTGACCCATTATTTTTAACAAGTTGGAGTGAAGATATTTTCATGCTAACTGGGCATATAATGAGAATAAAATCTCTACTACTGACACCTTTAGTTAAGACATCACGTAATGAAAATGGCAGGATATAACATCTAATTAGCTTTAACAAAGAAGAAAATGCAATAGCTAAAATGCTTCGCCAAGAAAACCTTCTCTTGGTCGATAGTGAACGGGAACCTAACCACGGTTGTGATGACATAGTATTTTACCCTTCTGATGCAATGCGAACAGAATAAAGTTACTGCTCCTTTCTCTCCCCGTCTCACCAGTGCATGTGGGCGAAAGTCTCAATAGCTTCTAGCAGGTTATAACTTTAAGGAAGTATAAAGAAGAGTTTGGTAACCACAGTGAGAGATATACACTGCCACCACGATCTGGAAACGCCAGAGGGGAATAAGAGGAGTCTGTTTGCAGCTAGATGAATGGTGCATGACCCTGAGGTTGCTAACTGCTGACTCCAAATTTCAAGAATCCTGACAAGGAATATGTCCCTTCTTTCATTACAAAAACATTCTATGACGGTGTAACGACCCCAAATTTATACTTCCACTCATATCGCGATTGAAAGCTAAGTACTCAAACTAATACGTTATACACCCCTTTACTAAAATGTTATACTCCCTCTGTTATCCCTTTAGTAAAATGTTAAACTCCCTCCGTCACCTTTTAAGTGTCTTGTTTTTCAAAAGTTGTGAGTGCTTTTTGAAGAAACACGACACTTAAAAGAGAAGGGATGGAGTACATAGTAATCACGGACACTGTTGGGGATGAGCTTTGGGAAAAACCCAATAAGAAAGGGGATACACAATATTACGGAATAGAACAGACCACATGAATTAAATAGCAATGTCCATGGAATAAGAAAATATGGACATATCAGTTTAACCATTTCACTGATCCAAGTATCAAGTGATCACATATCACAGTATGGTTTTTGCTCAAAGTCCAGCTATATAAACATGATAACCATATCATCTCGTTGGTGCCTACACACGAAGCCAGCCAACCCAAACTCGTATAACAATAACATGTCCACTGATACCTTCCAACTAATTAGCGACCCCAAACCATTCCACATAATCAACATCTCTTTCATGCTTTCAATAAATCATAGTAATCATTCTTAATAGTAACAGTTGAAAGTTCATCTCCAGACAGGAAAAGATAACATCACTTTCCTCTTAAGAAACCACAAAGATTTGTTGCAGATAATGGGAATTTAATTACTCAAGGCAACCAACCATCACTTTTTCTTGTCATAAGCAGCTATATTCTGAGGTTCACATTCAGGACTGAAGAGGCGAACCAGTAAAGCTGTGCTAGAGCTTACAGTAACAGCTCCACAAGCTCCCCACCTAAGAGCTCGAGGAGTAGAGATTCTAGTACCTGCAATACATGGGGAAAAGTTGATAAACACTCATCCTATTAGGACATCACATCAGATGCACCACCATCTCTAACAAGTTAATTACTAAAGTGCAGATAAATTCAGCAGATAGCATGGATGCCACTTTTTCTAGAAAAGAGTTCTTCAAAGCTTGTATCCATACATATGCATCTCTAACAGCGAGCGGACTAACTTCAAAGTTCGCAGATTTTCTTTTATACGTATCGATGATCTAATGGATGTCAGCAGGGGCAGACCCACCAAGGCACCAGAGGGTGCGGTGGGCCCAACTGAAAATTTTACCTTGTATAAAGCTTAACATTTAAGGATTAGAAACATATAAAATGAGATAAATGTCTTTCATTTTTTCATTAACTTTTAAATAGTCACACTTTTGGTTATTTGTTCAACTCTCGTAAGGAAAAAAACAAAAAATAATAATAAATAAACAAAATGTTGTTTGTTTATTGTCATTCTTTTTCATGCATCTAGCAACTAGCTATAGTTTGAAAATTAATTAGAAAAAGAAAAAACGCAAACTATATGGTAAAACAATTTTTTTTAGTAAGAATGATTCTGTAAAGTAATTTTGAAAGGCAATATCATCATTTAAGTACCATAAGGCTATATTTATCTTTTAGTAACATAAATGAGGTTTTTTTTCACATTTTCATTTTGAGCAAAATTATTTCATAATTGCATTTTAAGGTTTAACTGATGTAATCTTTATTTTTATGCATTATATATCATGTAATCAAATAAATTGACTGATGCATAATTGTTGGATTGTAAACTTTTACTATTAAGAAAAAAATGGAACCCACCGACAAAAATTCCTGGGTCCGCCACTGGATGTCAGTCATGGGTTACATAGCAGAACCTGTTTATAATAAACTGTCTATTAAGGATGCTTTTGCCCCAACTTTCATGTTTTTTTAGCTCAAAATAACAACAGAGTACAAATTCAGAAACTCATCATACGCATTGGTGCGTATTCATGTGATTATCACCTGTCTTATGGGGTAAGCCATGCCTACGTGCCACCAATAGTATGACAACTGGTCCACGTGTACAATGTGCCAAACCAATTCCAATATGCTAACCCTGCTAACTCGTGATATGACACTTGGTTCATGTATACAGCATGCAGGGCCGAAGAGCTGGGTCAATTTTACCACTCACCGTCTGATTCCTAGGCCATGTGCATAACATGCTAGATGAGGGAAGATGGTTATGGTCAAGTGAGCCTGCCGAGGCTATCACATTTAGATCCACAAATCCGAAGATGGCTTTCATAAGGGTTTTCTGAGCAAACAAGATACAGATGAGCCATCTAGTTTAAATGTGGAGAATCATGCGACAAGTATTACCTCGACAACATGGGCAGCTCAAGGATCTTTGGCATCTCGGCATCTCCACGTGAAGACTAAAGAATATTCACCTATGACCGAAAATAGGTGGCAACAACACGAATTTAGCATTCACCTCAGCGTCTAGACACTGTTATGGGCACTAACCGAGAAATCAGCCCCAAGGATAAGTCCAGTAGGGATATGCAGGTCTTGTGACAGAGTATAGCACCAGCCAACCAATGTCCAGATAGAGAGGTTGGTTCAGCTCTGGATGCTGAGTTACTGATCTGGTGGTTAAAATTAGGCTTACATTAAACCTGCCCATGGAGAGCTGACTTTTGTAGTTATCATTCAGGACACCTGTCAAAAGATGTAAGGAGCATTGGGGTTGATGTTGTGGGGGGGGGGGGGGTTGTGGGGTTTCGGAGTGGGTGAAATTTTACCAAGGGGAAAATCTCTTGGTGCAAAACTTGTGATGTTTATCCTGGTAACCCTAGGTGGGAGGCCCCTAATAGCCTTTGATATTCAACAGTCGCCAGTTGCTTTGAGTGCCTTAATAGTGTTGCAAAGGACTCCACGGGAGCCTTCCCTCGGTGGTGTTTGCCCCAAGAGTGGTTGCCCTTTCTATGTTATGCCCTTTTGAGGGTGAAGTTAAGCTTATTGATAATCACATGTCATGTGACATGTCAGGCTCACCGTGTCCTATAGTACAACAACTATATACTCACAGTTGAGGGTGATTATCAATCAGGAACTGATGATTATCAATAACTGGTTAATCCAAATTACTGCTTGTGAATTGGCATGTAGCAGTGGGTGAAGGTGATAATCACCACTTGCTGAGCTAATTCTCACTCAGCTTAAATGAGCCTTGTCCTAATAAGTGGGTCCGATGTATGTACTCCTTCTGCAGTCAGCTCTATCTCAGCCATAGCATCCTTTGAATTGCATAATGTTCGATGGAAGATGATTCTTCGGCACATATAGGCATGATGACTTAAAGAAAGAAGAAAGGAAAAAAAAAATTACAACAATATTCACCAACATTACTACATAATATACAGAAAGCACATTAAGATAAAGTAGCAGCCTTTTGGAAAGATACAACAATAGCAGCTTACTTCAGTCATGATGTGCTAAAACA
The DNA here is from genome assembly GCA_028566635.1 of Lobelia cardinalis. Taxonomy (NCBI): domain Eukaryota; kingdom Viridiplantae; phylum Streptophyta; class Magnoliopsida; order Asterales; family Campanulaceae; genus Lobelia; species Lobelia cardinalis. Next base: position 8,246,605 of record JAOWAN010000047.1, on the reverse strand, counting down.
TTACGAATCAGGCAAGATCTTTTCACACCTTTAGATGAGCTTAACATCATTTGTTATACTGGTGCTCTTTATGTGTATGCCATATATGCTTCCTATGACAATGGATCAGCCCGTCCTTATTAAGCTAATCCAATGGATGTTAATGGGTATGCAAAGGCCAGCATCTTTCCTTTGAGTTGTTTGGTTGAATAAGGGGAGAAGATAAGGGAGAAGAAGAGGGTTTTATTTTCACTTGCTTGGTACAAAATAAAGAAGGAAATGGAATAGGTAAGCATTTTATCATAATACCCTTTTAATGTGTAATAATTGTGTTTTGGAAATGATGTCAGAGGATAAAGTAGACTTTTACGGGCATTGAAGACTGCTTTTAATTTTCTCTCCACTTTTCACTCAAATTTGTGGTCGGATTTTTTTTAATGGGTTGTTGTTTATGTTTCCTTCCAACTTTCTCTCCTAACAAACAAGGGGGAATTAATGCATCCTCCTATTTTTCCTTCCCCTTTTTACAGCCCTCAACATTTCCTCCCAACCAAACATACCACAAAACAAGTGCTTTATTAAAATCTGAAATGACAACTCTCACGAAGCACCAATGAAACATTAAAATATACTAATCAAGCATAGTTTAAAGCAAAGGGAAATGCAGAGAAATAATGAGATGTGAAACATACCGTAATGCAAACGACAAAGAACCCAGAATCCCAAGGCTCCTCCGACACTAAAAATACCAGCAGTGTGCCTCATCAATCTGGAACAGGGTTTTGCATCTGACCTCATCAGCTCTCCGTCTGAAAACCCAAAGAATCGCCTCAACGCCATCTTCGTTAGTGCAAGCCTGTCAAGGAAATATCTAAAGATAGTGCTTTTTTCGAGCGAGCCAATGTTGGCAGGTATAACACAGCTGATTTGAGTTGATTAATCTTGAAACTAATACCAAAATTGACAACAAGGAAAGAGCATCAACAAGGCACATATTACAATAACAAGTGATTACCACTTAATGACCTAGTTTTTGTTCCGTAAACATGAATTGAACACTTCTTCAATCAAGCTATTGTTATAAAATAGCCTATTATGTACCTTTTTTGGTTACTAACTAATGAGACATATTGCAAAGCATCGTTGAGACCTACCACCGGACAGCTTTATGTGTGCAAAAGTGCATGCATAAGTTATCTGGCAAAGCACAAGCAGCCTATTAGACTATTTTGAATTGATCAATAGTTTATATCTGATGGGCACAGCCAAGTTTTTGTTTCAGTAAACATGAATTAAAATATTCTTCTGTCAAAACACAGTGGTAGAATATTCTGTTTTGCACTTTCCGCGGTTGCGCTCAAGCTCATGAAGCATACTATTGACATTCTATCGAACAGTTTGATGACAAAGTACGTACAAAGTTCATATTAGGAAACCAAATTGATCAATTGGTTACAAAAGAATGATGACAATGGTTATAGCTACCCAGTGACCCAGTAGTTTGTGCTTAGTAATCATGAATTACACTCTTCTTCTGCTAATTTCTAAAATATATAAATGAATAACTCTTCCTTCTGCTCTCGGGTCAAGCCTTTAAGCATTAAGTTAACAGGGACATTTCGTCGAACAGTTGGACGGCAAAGCACAAATACCCTACGGAATCAGGTTAAAGAAAAGCCAACTGAAGTAGAAAGGGAGAGAAATTGCGTACTCACTGTTTAAGGACCGGCACAAATACCCTCGGACTTGTCAGTTTCTCCGTGTTGAAGAAAACGGAGCAGCAGATTCGGAAAAAAGAAAAAGAAAAAAAAAGGAGTGTAGTATATCAATTCAGCGTTGGTTCTACCATCCTTTTCCTCCTTTTCTATAGAGTGTGCCGCTAGTAATAAGAGTTAATAAAATAATAAGGATTTAATTGGGAAAACATTTCACAATTTTAATTATTAAATTACAGTAACCTTAATTACTGGTAAAGTAACAGAATCAATTTACGCCTCAATTTCAATCTTTATTCTAGATTTAGTTCGGGGTAGGGGTGGCAAATTGGGTCTATGGGTTGGGTTAGGTGTAAACCCAATTAAATCCAATAGCTTACGGAGTCTTATTGGGTTTAACCCAATTAAACCCATTAACCATGGGTGCAACCCGTGGCAACCCAAATAAAAATTTGGCCAAAATTTTTTGGCAATCGAAAATAGCTCACATTAGACAAACAAGTCAAATTTCGAACTTATTATGTTTAATCATAAGCTCACATCCAAAATATAGTTTTTGCAAATCAATCAACAACTTAGCCAAAAACTAAGGAAATTACATAGATTTCTATGATGCACTTGTGGGACTCCAAATATAGTCAAGTGTGTATCTCATAATGGAACATCAGTAAAATAAAGATTACTTGTACATAGAACTGTACATTCAAACAGTATCCATTAGAACACCATAGCAAACAGTTTTATCAGCACAGGTTTCACAAAAAGAATTACATCTAGGTCAGTACAAGAAATTATCATTTGTACTTTATTAAACTTGCACAATCAACAGAAATAAAAATTGACTGTCAGAACATAGTGACCATGCCAACCCTCGAGTATTTAAGCGGAAATTAGAACTCACTGTAACTTAGAGCATCCACAATGGAGGCATCAAATGGGGCATCAAATGGCATAACTGCCATTTTGATGCTCCAAACTCAAAAAAATTTGCTCCAGCCGAGGCATCAACTCAGGGGCCAAATTTGATGCCCTCTCCTTCTGGATCCATTTTTGGACTCCCAAAAGGCAGTAATCAAATTTTGGCTGAAAAAAAAAGATTTGCAACGGCTATTTGGGTGCCCAACGGTAGTAAAATCAAATGGCTATATAAAGAAATATCAGA
>JAOWAN010000047.1:8206580-8220391 GCA_028566635.1 Lobelia cardinalis | reverse complement strand
AGGATTAATTAATTAAGGTATTAATTAAGAAATAATTAATTAAGAATTTATTTAATTAAGAAATAATTAATTAAGAAATGATTAATTAAGTTATTAATTAAAAATGATTAATTAAGGTATTAATTAAAAATGATTAATTAAGGTATTAATTAAGAAATTATTTAATTAAGTTATTAATTAAGGTAATTATTATTAATTTATAATTATAATTAAGAAATTTATCAAAATATTTAATTATTTTCTATTTATAATTAATTTATAACTAAGATTTTACATTTAATTGTAATTAATCCTAATTAAAATTTAATTTAAAAAAATATCACGATTTATTTTTATAAATTTCATTTTAAGCCTTGAACTTCATATAGGGATAAAATGACAGAAAAGCCCTTAGAAAACTCACGTATTTTGCACGTAAATTGAAATTCGTTAAGTTTCTAACGAATCCGTCAAAAAAATCCCATTTTGAAACAAAAATGCAATATTAGAGCTTATTTCAAAACTTTTGAGACCTGAGGATCTATTTCGAAACTCCACAAAAAGATTGGAGCCTAAAATGAGATTAACCCAACTTTTTTATTTTCGGTAGTTTGAAACCGCGGTGGAAGGGAGAACGGACCGATCCTCAAACCCGAACCTCAAAATGTCTCTGATCGGACATGTACTAGCACAATCTCCGGGCCGGACCCACCGGGAAAATAATTCTTGAGTATAAAACGCTCACACCCAAAATAAAACACACTTTTTCCTCTTCCTCCCTCCTTCCTGCATTTCAGTTTGATAAATAATCGGCGGCAGCTTCCTCAGCCCTTCTTCACTTCTGTTGCTACTTTCTTTCCTTCCCCTCTCTCTCTCTCTCTCTCTCTCTCTCTCTCTCTCTCTCTCTCTCTCTCTTCCTCTTGAAGCTGTTGTCTTCTTGGAATGCTTGTTTTGATTTTCAACCCAGGTAAATACCACCTAATTTGACTCAAGATTCAACTTTTACTTCTATCCCCCCCCCTCTCTCTCTCTCTCTCTCTCTCTCTTTCTCTCTCTAGCTATATACATATATAATATATATTTATATTCCTTTTCCTTTGTATTTTAATTTATGGTTATTAAAGTACTGGAATTTGCTAAATTTACCGACCCATTTCAAGATTTCTTGATATGAAAGATGAGGCTCTTATGGATTTGCAATCTTAATTCAATAATAATTGAACACAACGACTTGGCCCCCCCCTTTTTGAAATAATTTGTTTCTCTCTCTAAAGTTCTTATCTTTATATTGTTGATGTTGAAAGTTATTGATTATTAATTATATAAATAGGAGTATAATTCATTAGATTCTCCTTTATTGCTCATGAATTAAATTTCTGTCACCATCTCATTTCTCCATGCATTTGGGTTTCTTTTTTTTTTTAATACTACTACTAATTTGAAGTTTAAAAATTAAGTTAAATAGTTATTAATTGTTATGTTGGTAGTAGTTGTATTAACCAAGTTACCGTTAATTACTTTAAAAATTTTCCTCATTGACTTATCAAAAAAAGAAATAAATGCGCAACAACCTCTAATCAGTTCTCACCCTTGTGGCATGCAGAGATATGTGGCTGCTTTCCCACTAGCAAGTCACAGGCGTCAGATGACTCTTTATTTTCCTAGTTTAATAATTTCCACCATCGGCAGATCGAAGCTTTGGTTTGAAGAAGATGTCATCGGCGGCGGCGAGGGAGATTGACCCGCTGTTAAAGGATCTGAGTGAGAAGAAACAAAGCTTTCGCCGGAACGTGGTGTCCCTGGCGGCTGAGCTCAAGGAGGTCCGCACCCGCCTCTCTTTTCAAGAGCAGTCCTTTGCTCGTGAAACCCTAAACAGACAGGTAGTGTCTTGTTGTGTTGTTTTGAATTAGTTTTTATTTAATTTAATTAATTTTTTTTTTTTTTTTTGGTTTACTAGCTTTTCAAAGTTTGAATTTTTATACTATGTGGGTGGGTTCAACTTGGGGAAAAGGAAAATAATTTCAATCTTTTTGTTCTTTCTTTGTTTGTGCACTTTCAAGTTGTTGTCTTTCTTTGTGGTCCCATCCATTTTTTGGGAAATTTGAGACCTAGAAAAAAAAATTGTTTTCCAGGAAGCAGAAAGCAAGGCCAAGAAAATGGAAGAGGAGATTTGTAGATTGCAGAAGAGTTTGGAGGAGAGGAATGGGCATCTCCAAGCATCAGCCTCTAACGCAGAAAAGGTAGGCCCCACTTCTCACACACACCCACATTTGAGTGTTCATTGTTAAAGTCTGTGGTTCCATCTCAAAACCAATTGGCAATGAAAGGAGTAACTCAGGATCTTTATTAAGTGGTTGTGTGGCTAGTTTATTCCCAATGTGGGATATTATCTCAATATTCATAACCGAAGAGTTTTAAAGATTTGATTTGGTTGTGATTTTTGATTAGATCTTTCCTAGTTTGTAATCAGTTTCTGGGTTTTGAAGAGTTCCAGTGAGCCTGATTGAGCTGATTTGGTCAAACATGGTACAGTTTTTAGGGCTTTGATTTACAAAATCAATACATCTGATACTCATCTTTTCAAGCCACTTTTGTCTGTTTTCCTTTGTTTTTCTATGGGAATAGGAACATGAATGTATTTAAATTGCTTATTCTAACTATTGTTTCACTTTATGTTTTTGTGATTTGAATGGTTCAAGGATTTGTCTTTAGTGGGTAGGGAATAATCTATTGTGGTTGTGAGCTAGTGGCTTTTAGATGTGGATCTCCCATTTATTAAACTTTTATGTTTCCAGTTTTATAAACTCAAGTATATTCCTTTTTTGTCCCGGCCAATTGTAGATAGGAGGGACAAGCTGGAAACAAGCTTTTAGGGGAATGCACACATGAGGGTATATCAACAATTCTAGACCACTCCCTGAGCTCAATTTGTCCCAAGTCGCCACCATAGTTCAATTTTCTTTTTTCATAAAACTCTAGCGCCATTGTCTGATAGAAACCTAATGGAGGTGAGAGTAATGTGAGAGTCGTGTGACTATATTGACGGGTTTTCCCCCATTTCTCACTACGTGGTCTCACTAATATCAGGGACATCAAAAGACGGTAATACCCTTCATTAGTAGGCCACCTGACTAACTTCCCTAGGTTTCTAAGAGAAAATGGGGCTATGTTTGTTTAAACCATATGGGGTGACTTGAGACCCATTGGGCTCCAGGGAGTAATTTGGTATTTGTAGCATATTTTAGTGGGTAATATATTTGAAGTCTTCACTCAAGTATATTCCTTTTTTGTCCCAGGCAATTGTAGATAGGAGGGGCAAGCTGGGAACAAGCTTTCAGCGGAATGCTAAGGGTAGTGTCTTAAGATATTGTGGGAGCAGGTTTTCATTTTCTTCTAAGAGAATCTAGAATCTAGAATAGTTGATTGATGAAGACATTAAGTTTTGGCGTGACAATTGCCAATTTGGCTAGTTCAAACCCTGCTTAATTGTTGACATTACTTTTAGTAGAAGATAACACTAGAAGAACAGTCAGTTTTACCATTGTCAGGTCCTGCCTTCTAAAGTCAAAATGACTATACTGATCATAGGTTTCAGTTGGGATTTCATCCTTTTACCATAGGGAAGTAGTTGAAGCAACTTTTAGTAACTTTTCTTTCAGCCTAAATTGGTTTAATGATCTGCTTTACATATTTGAAGTGTTCCTTTAAAGAACTCATGATATAGCATTTTCCCTTGGGACATTACTCATAAATTGTATGTGGGTATATTTGATAACATTGACCAATCATTCTTCAACTTATTTTAAGTACCATAGACCTTTTCTCTTCTTCTTCTTTTTAGTTTTAGAATAATCACCCCTTCCAAGCCAATATAGAAATATTACCTTGTATTCAACCAAACACATCTATCTTTTTGTATTAACTCAAAATATTGTTGTTTTGTTCCAACTTTTATTTTTAACTTCCAAGCCAATATAGATTTTTTTTTTGTTCTTTTGTGGAATAACCATCCCTTCCAAGCCAATATAGAAATATTAACTTTTTTTCTTACTCCGTCCCAAAATAAGTGTCAAAGTTTGTGGGACGGAGGGAGATTTTATATTTCTAGGATAATCATCCAATCCAAGTCAATATAGAAATTTAACCTTGTTATCTATAAAACACAACTTTTAGTTTTAACTCAAAAAATTATTGTTTTGTAGACTCATAAAATTAAGAGCTGGATTTTTCACTAAGGACTCTGTGTTTCATGCCTTCAAATTTTTTTACTCTTCTTTAACTGGGATGGAGGGAGTGGGTGTAAGATATTATGGTCATGAAAGCAGACGAAGGAACAGTCTCACAGACTGTTAGCAAAGAATCTGCTTTGGTTGGATTTTGTTTTTAACAAAAAAAACTATTTTGGTGTTTGAATTGGGTTGGGTGGGGGAAAGAAGTTGCAAACATAAGGTAATAAAGTTTAAAATGCAAAATTTTACTGCATATTAATACAAAAGGAATTACATTTCTGATGAAGATAGAGGGAGTCTGTATTATTTAAAATAAGTATAGTCTCCACTCTTTCTTATTGTTTCTTTGAGGTTTTAATCCTCTTTGTTTTATCTTAATCATTACTCCCAAAGAAAAAAAATATAAATCAATGTTTGGTCTTGGAGAATATTGCAAATGGGCAATAAAATGATGTTCATTACTGAAGAAGCCAAGCTTTATAAGTTCTTAATCATTCCGTGACTCTCCATTTTGCTGTCAGTTGTTAAAGATGCGCACTCAATATCAAATTCCGTATCTGCTTCAAAAGGGCACGACTATTATGTCCTTTTGTTTTTAGTGTTTCCTTCTTATAATTTATGGGAGACTAACAAGAGGAGTAAATGCTTCACTCGATACTATGGTATAATAGTTTGGTTTTTTAACACTAGAAACTTTTTAGTAAAGAGTAAAGATTATAGATACTAATCAGATGCATTGAGATGGTATGTTTTTCCCCATAACAGTCGCAGCTGGGTTTGGGATGTGACTAGTCTCTTTTCCCGGTGTGTTTTTATGATGCCAATCGGGCGTGGATCAGGTCTTCCTTGGGAGAGGACGCCTGATCTTTCCACTCACTTGCTAAGTAGAGGATATTAATGGGATCGCAATTTCTTAGTATTTGTGGCTTGCTGATTCTTTTTTCCCATGTTTGCCAGTGTACCTTTAGAGCATTGACATCTGCATCCATGAAAAATGTTTTTTCAACATATCGTTATTACAGCCCTCTTTCATTCCAATCTATGCAGCAGGGCACATAATTCGTTAGATACGAGATAATTCAATTACATGTCTTGCCATATAATTGGATGAAAAGTTGTGATGGAAAGTTGGACTTGCTAGCATTTTCCTTCTGAGATTTTGTCCACTTACACAATTTGGTTTATATGTTTTGGCAGTTTGGTTTCTGATTTTTCTGTTCATTTCATTTTCTAATTTAACGCACCCCATTTGTACATCCTTATATTTGTTTGTTCGTAGTGTTCTAAAGTTCTCAATGGATTTGCAGTACCTTGAAGACCTGGATTATCTTAGATCACAGCTTTCTGTCACCAAAGCAACTGCAGATGCAAGTGCTGCATCTGCTCTATCTTCAAAGCTTCAGTGTGTAGCACTTCTAAAGGAATTAGATGAGAAAAATTGTTCACTCAAAGAGCACGAGACTCAGGTAAAGAGGCTTGGGGAACAACTAGATCTTTTACAGAACGATCTTCAAGCTAGGGAATCTTCCCAGAAGCAGCTAAAAGACGAAGTCTTTAGGATTGAGCACGATATTAAGCAAGCTTTAGCCCAAGCAGGAGCAAGTAATGATTGTGAATTGAGGAGGATATTAGATGAGGTTTCACCTAAGAATTTTGATAGGATCAATAAGCTTTTGGTGGCCAAGGATGAAGAAATTGCCAACCTGAGAGATGAAATCAGAATCATGGCTGCTCATTGGAATCTCAAAACCAAGGAACTGGAATCACAGGTATCTCCATATTATGTTATTGCTAAGAAAATTTACATCCCAGAGCATGTAGTCTCTGAGGTCAATTCTTCGCTTAAAGAGGCACTCGTCTTACTTAATTAGTTTTCTGTTCAACAGTTGGAAAAGCTTCGAAGAGCAGATCAGGAGTTGAAAAAGAGAGTTTTAAAGCTGGAGTTTTGTCTTCAGGAGACTCGTGCTCAAACGCGAAAGCTCCAACGGGTAATACCAACTGTCTCTGGTTTGATTTTTAAATAACACAAATTTAAAAATCATGAATCCTGAAAATATTTTACGCATACATCCGGCCATATTAACATATAAGCTATTGACCAAAAGAACATATCAGCTATTGGCTGGATGCACACAAGGTGATGTTACCGTGTAAGTGGCCCAAGCCCTTCTTGTTTGGCCCATTTTTTACCATGGCTCACGACGGATGAGCCAATAATTAACTGCCACCTCTGTTTCTATTTCAGTGTGGCAGTTCTACACTGGTTTACCATTTTTATCTTGTGGCTGGCTCACTGAATAATTTCTCTAGTGATTGGTAATCATGCTTTGTTGATTCCATTTTTCTGTACAAATTGTAATCTGGTGTGCCCTCATTGATGATGGCATGGCCATGGTAAAGGTTACGACCATGTTACAAATATATACTAAGACAGTGATACGTGGGTGCTAATGGTATCTATTTCGATTTTGAACCATCGGATGTCGTTTCGTGGTAGAGTGGGTGTCAAGTTCAGTCGTACTATATTTAACAAGAGTGAATTACTTATACTAGGCGTAGGTAAATGTTGTAGATCCTTAAGGCCTTGTTTGACTTGCTGCTTTCTGATGTCTTTATCCAATTGCTATTGTATCTTTTCTGAAATTGCAGAAAAAGACACAGAAAAAACTGAAAGAACGGAAAAGAGGACTAAACTCTAGTGTGCAAAATAATTATTTTAGTACGTGCAATGCCTCTTTTTGTCATTAAAAATGCTCATTTGCTTGAATGACAAGCAAGTGTACAATAGACTCGTGACATCCATGTACTGAGTCGAGCTATTCTTTGAATCTCGAAAGAGGCTACGCGTAGATGTTTGTGTTTTTATGCAGAACCTCCATTAGTGAGTTGAAAACATAGAGCAGAAAATAGTTTCCCTCATGATGTTCAGACCAAACATTTCCTTAAAATAGAAAATGCTTGAAATCTCTATCATGAACTAATCATGCTTTTGAATCTAGTTAGCTTTATGTTTTTCTATTTTGTGTAGACGGGAGAGAGGCGCGACAAGGCTCTTCAAGAGCTCAGAGATCAACTAGCGACAAAACAACATGATGCAGCTACCAGTGGTGAAAGTAACAATTTTTGGGAAAGCTCTAATTTCAAAATTGTGGTCTCCATGTCAATGTTGATCTTGGTACTGTTCTCAAAGCGGTAATTATCCTTTTATTAGGAGTCCTTTGTATAAAAGCATCGAATTTCGTAGTTAGCAGTAGTAGTAGTACCAATAGCCTTCAGGAGATAAGGTAGTGCTGTGGTTAGGTAAAATCCCATTTTATCTTGCAGAAATGTTAGCCCATGTGAGGTGCTTTTTTGTGTCACAGCTGAATCCCTAAAGAAAATCTCTCCAGTATAGAAGCTATTTTTGTAGCAGTTTGCAATGTATGCCTACAATTTTAAACTGAAAAAATGATATTGAATAGTTTATATTGTGAATTGTTTAATCATGTCAGCCTGTCATGTTTTCTGAGCTGTTGAGATTGATAATGACTTGTTTTCTCCAAACTTAATTGATTAGAAGTTATTTTCTTGGTCAAGTCTATCTTAAGGTTGCTATCACATGCTGCTGGCTTTGCCCAGTGATCACTTTACAGTGTTAGTTTATGACTCATACTTTCTCTACGTGCATGTTCATCTGGCCGCTGGATCAGCTGCCTGGAATGAACTAATTTCCTACTTTACCTAGAGTAATAATCCCTTTACATCATACAAATATATCATGTATTTGTGGGCTCCAAGTTGGGTATTGTTAGATCTCTCTTTTGAACTTTGAAGTTGTGGATGATCAAATATATTGTGGATCTTGTAGTATGAATTAAGCACATCAGTCGATTTGAAGTATGGACCAGTAAAACTATGATTGCTGATTGGTTATAGTTCAAGGCTACAACTGTTTACACATTGTGAGGCAATGCTTACAGATTTTATGGCTCAAGAATTCGAAAAATGTGACTTGTTTTGAGCATTTCGTTATGCAGTCAGCTTCTATAAACATTGGGTCTGTTGCATTTTCCTGAGATTTTTGCTTATTATGATAGGCTCTCTTGTCAAGGTTGTGATAAGGTGTAGATATGTATGGGGATATAATGTTCTAGTGATAAAAGTTATGAACTCCCTTTGTCCCAAAATGAATTGACACTTTTTGTACTATTTTTCTTTATACATTGATGATGGTCTATGGTTGGTAAGCAAAGGGAGCATAGTCTCGCTTAATTAAAACATTACATCCCCACTAACATGTTCCTTTCCACTAGGTCATTCCTTTGTCTTGAGTTAGCATCATTGTTTGAACTTAGATCTTGTACTTATTTGTATCGGTAATTTGGTATGCCGCATATCACAATTGTTTGTCAATTTTAAAAAACAAAACAACTATCTCTAGATTTGTCTCTTTGATAACTCATCCCAGGAAAAACTATAAAACTGATTAATATCTCTTCTGCTTCAAATTGAGTAGAATTTTTATAACACTTGCATGAATAACCTTCACAAAATGATACTACCTACTAGCTAGCCTCCATGGTTGTAAGTGGCAAAGTTAGGGAGGTGCTGGTGTTTAGAGCTGGATGGTGTGGACGAAATAGTCTCCTCAAAGATGGTATGAGGTGCTGGAGGTAAGAGATGAGTACCCACGTCCGGAGAATATGGAAAAGATGCGACAGTAGGATAGAGAGTTGGTCTTGACCCAGCTATCATAGCCTGGTCTTTTTGGGTAAAATTGGGTTCCAAATGCTATTTTATAGTAGTTGAAGCCTCATGCATTTTGGGGGCTCTCCTTACCAGTTTGTATAAAATTTACGTCGGTTTAAGAAAGATTGAGAATTACATGTCACTCATCTCTTCTAAGGGTCTGTCAGTTGTTCGGATCTTGTTATAAGAAAATGCAAGATGGTTGGCTGATCACGACAGATGGTGTTACCTCGTTTGGTGGAGGAAGCAGTTCATGCTTTTCCGGATCTGAAAAAGCTGTGGTAACTATATCAAAGTAGAAGACTGAGCGAGAGGCCAGTTGTTCAAGGCATGCTCTACGCGAATGGACAAAGAATGGTTGGTCAACCCAAATATACAGTTGAAACAGAATACTCAGAGGTGCTGACAAATGCAGCGCGCAAGCTAGAATATAGAGAACTCTACTGGGGAATTATACAAGTCCGGTTAAGAAGTACTAGGAGATGAGCAACCCTACAGGCGAGCCACATGCAGAGCAGAAGGCATGCCTTCCACAGTCCACGGGCAGGCCAACAAATGCACTTTGGTCGGGTTAGCGATGTCTCCCACCATTTTTGACTATACTGTGTGCACCCAACTCCATCGAGGTGCTCCCTGGCCCTCACGAGATCCAAGGTGACGTGGCTGTGGAAGCGAAGACATATCTGAAATGATCGCCTCTCTGGGCAATGAAACTGTAAGTAAATGCATCTGGCTAACTATTTCTTTCTTCTGCACAAGAATTACTTAATATTCAAAACTTACTACATAGATGAGAGGAACCGGCTCTTTTACCTGCCAACCTAATTGCTAATTTACATTAATAGCCTAACATGAATACTATGAATGAGAGTTTAGTGAAACTTGATCTTTACCTCCTACGGAAGCTAGCGAGCATGTTTTCAACAGAGTCGAGAAATGAGCCTTAAGAACTCACCATTTGTACTATTCCTGCAAACTGATAGGGCTGTGTACATAGCCCGAGCAGTCAAAACTCCTAGCCTGGTGCTGAGGCACGCAATTTTTGTGACCGGTTGTGAGGCATACAAGTAGTTTCTGCCTCTACATATCTAGAATGAATCTCCCAGTGGTGATGGATGTCAGAACAACTAAGTAACCGATGAAAGGTTGCATGGCAGCTGATACAGAGGATACCGAGGAATTCATGAGGGGAGGGCTTGCTCCAAAACCTGTTGTCGTGCCTGAATCAGGGAAGCCTGAGCCTGGATTCACCACTGAAGGAGTCGGGATGGAGCTACAAAAAGTTATGGAAATTTGCAGCAGTTAGTGGGAGACTAGATAGAATGAAATGGCTATAGGAACTGTCATATTTCCACTCTGCGGCAATCTCCTCAAGAACTTGAACAATCATTTACCAAATTTGTTTATAAAGCATTGGAGAACATGAATCTTCCTTAAAATAATGACTTTCAAAATGGGGTTCAGTTTTCATACTAGAAAGGGTGCAAGCTATTACCCAGGTACTGCGGTCACCGGTGAAGATCCTGATGAAGATGCTGTTGTAGGTGTAGGTGTAGTTGTAGGAGTTGGATTAACTGTTGCTGGTGCGGAAGATGATGATGCTGATGACGGATAGATGCAAGATCCCGAGCCTGCACATAATTATGAGTAAATGAATTTATACATCTATAACTTCACGATAAGAATGGATAAAAATGCTATGTTTGTAATGGTTCCGCCATGGAATTGGAATTGCGATTGGAAGAACAAATTCTTGACCCAATACCAATTCCAGAGCTTGGAATAGAGTTGGAAAAACTCACTTGGATTTGTAGTGGTTACAGCAGCTGCGCCTCCAAAGTCGCAGCTCGTTGGGACTGGATTCTTTTGATAATAGCTGTTAAATGCATAGGAAGCATGGTTCTGAAGAGTATTAGGGTTGTAGCAGTTTGCACCCTGCTGGATTGTAGCACAGTCAGCTCCTCCAATTCCGCATGCATAATCTAGTGCTGCCTGCAGTGCAGCCTGTGATGCTCCATTCTTTGATATGCACCAGCTTTGCCCTGCAACTACGGGAGTTGCAGGAGGAGGTATTGTAGTAGGTGTTGTGACTGGAGCGCCTCCGGATGCGGGTGGGTTTGTTGTAACCGGATTTGTTGATGGCGTGCCACTCGGGAACGTGCTGGGAGTTGTGACAGGATTAGTAACCGGCATTGGTGAATTCACTGGATTGGTAACAGGTACAGTGAGTGGTGAAGTTGAGGGAATCGTGACAGGATTGGTGGTTGGGTTTGGGGCTACGGTGCCAGGATTGGTTGCCGGAATGGTGACAACAGGCACTTGGTTTGTCGGAGGAACATCCAGTGCTGGTGTTGTCACGGGATTGGTTACTGGAGTTGTAGGAAATGTTGTCGTTGGTGGATCAATCGAGTCAAACTCAGTTGTTTTATAGTTTAATTTGTTGATAAGTCCTCTACGAAAAGCGTGAAATATCTGTTCATTCTCCCTTTCAAGCTCTCTCTCCTTGAAATCCTTAACTGGAGTTCCTTCTGCAAAGAAGCCATTGTAAATGCTAGTTATGCTGTTGAATGGCAGGTTCTGAACCAGTAAACAGAACAAGGAATAGTAATAAGTCTTATTACCAAGTTCAACCTAGTGCAACTACATAAGAATCAGGCAGAACATACAGAAACAATCAACCTAGAAAGATTTTTTTTGGTTTATTTCAATTCTTCAGTTTCTTCATCTTCATTTAGTTAATGAATTTTAATTAAAAAAAACAAGACTTGAACACCCAACCTCTCATCGTTAACAACAATTGCCATGGCCTTGGACTATTTCAGCTCATTATGTAGCAGTCAGCATTAATTGTGGCATTGCACCAAATTTATCATTTGCTTGGGGAATTTTAGGCTAGAAGTAAGGCTTCCTTACAAGTTTTGTGAAACTTATTAGGACCCAAATTGGAGTTCTTCTCAGGAAGATAAGTACATCACAACTAAAAATTAAATTAAACACACACACACACACACACACAGAGGGAGAAGAACACAGAAATAATCATGAATGTTTAATGGCTTTTCATATCAAATCCTTTTCGAGTGAAGGGTACCGTGGGATCAAAGTGAGCACTTACCAGAAGAGAAGACATCTAGGCCAGACAAGAAGAATAAGAAAAAGAAGAAGAGCTCCTTGGAAGCCATTATAAATGAGAGGGGAGAGTGTGTTTCTTGGTATGTGATGAGACCCAAATGGATTCCAAAGAGAAACCCAAATTTGATTTTTAATGAGGATTTCAAACTGGGCTTGTTTAAAAGATATTGGTGTTAGAATTGGAAAGATACCCATTTGGAGAGAGAGAGAGAGAGAGAGAGAGGAGGAGGAAAAAGTGATGAAGATAAAGGAGGATAAAGTAAAAGGGGGAGAGGAATATGTTTTGTGATGATCAAAAGAAAGAGAGAAAAAGTGATTACTTTGGTATGAAGGTTGGATAGAGGTTTTGAAAAATGGGGGGTGGGGGAGCTGCTGGTTCTTGTGCTTCTCCTAGCTACAGTGGGAAATTAAGAATCAAACATCTTTTTGTTGGATAGATTATACAAAACCTAGCACAATGAATAAAAGGGAGTGCTTGGCCAATTAGTTAGGCCCCATGCACATGCAGGCACATAAAGATTGACACATAAAGCAACATTAGCTGATGTCAAATTCTATCTTAACAACAAAAGTTTTTCAATCCAAAATCTATGGTAAGGGTCTATTGATATAAACTCAATAATATCTTATGAAAGTGAACCCACAACGATCATTAATAACAAATTTGAAATTCCTGTTTTTGGGGATTTTCAATCATGAATAATGTGACATTCATAAAGAAAAGTGTATAAAATTTTAGTTGATCTACTTAATTTCATTTGATTAAAAGAATTGTGAATCTTGTTGCCAGAAAAAATCACATCAATGAAAATGTGACTGAGTAAACTTTTGTGAATTTCTCTTTATAACTAAATCTAAATGCCACTGACATAAATTACCAATATTTCACTTTTCAGTCCCTTGTGTAATAATTCAAACATAAAAATTGATTAGGGACTATCACAAAAACAACTTTATAGATTAGGGACAAAGTTGATCATTCTCATGTGAAAATTTTGATGATCGTTGCTGCAAATGGAAGATTCGTGGAAGCTGAAACAAGTTGTACACTGATAAATTTGATTGAAAGATAATAAGCTGGCAAAACTAAAAGGCAACTTTTATAGTACATTGATATATAATATATTTTATAAGGGTTAACTTCATAAATAATTCTTAAATTAATTGAAATTTTATCGATAGTCCCTTAGTTTTAAAAAGAAATAATTTTTATACAAGTTCATAACCGTCAGTCAATCGTTAATTTTAACCGTTAACTCAACACTACTTACTTTAAGGGTGAAAAGAGAATTCTCATTCTCCCTTCTATCCATCCTCATTTTCGGAAAGCTGCACAAACAGTAAAAAAGAGATTTCTCTCTCTCTCTGGAAAACTATAGGCGGATAAATTCCAGATCTCTCTCTCTCTCTCTCTCTCTCTCTCTCTCTCTCTCTCTCTCTCTCTCTCTCCCCAGGTGTTAACTGGTGCAAATTAATCTAAACGCTCAAGCGCTTTTAGCACTAAACGTCCCCTTAGCATGTGTATCTCACTCTCCATAAAAAATAAGTAGCAGCTGAGAGTGAGATTTGGGAAAAAGAGCATACATATTATATTAATTAGTGCATTAATTTTTATCTTAATTTACGATGAGAGAATAAATTTCGTAATTAATGTATTTTAAAAGATCATGGAATACAATAAAAAGAGCATATATATCACATTAATTATTACATTAATTAGTTTGTTATACAAATTAATTATAA
>JAOWAN010000047.1:8181378-8192414 GCA_028566635.1 Lobelia cardinalis | reverse complement strand
TTCTCTTATATATTCTGTAGTAGTGAAATAAATGTAAATATGCTATTACGCAGTTACAGATTACAATATATATATATATATATTATGTTACGCCATGAAACTTGCACAAACTGTTTATTGATATGTGAAATTTGCTTTGTGAATCACAAATTTAGTCAGGGTCGTACGCCATTTTATTTAACATGATTTACTGAATTGAAATTTAAACATTTTAGTGGCGAATCGAGTCGAGACGGGTCAAGCTCTTTACGAGTTCTTAACGAGCCGGCTCGCAAGTCAAGTCGAGTCGAACTCGTAAAATATGACGAGTCTGAAAATTGAGTTTGATTTGGCTTATAAAAATCGTGCGAATCGAGTCGAGACGGGTCCACCGAATCGAATCCACGAGTTGACTTGGCTTGTTTACGGGCTTAATGGCAATAAACAATGGCTTTTACTTAACTCTATGCAGAAAAATAGAGTTAGATTAGTGGTTGACGCTATCATTCATTTTGTTTTAAGCTAACTAATCTCATCAGAAACAAAACCACATTAACTTACGCGGAAAACGCGGGCATTAATTAGCGCAGCTCCTTCAGGTTTCGAAACGTTGCAATCGTGATGCTTAAATTAGTGATTTTCATACCCACATCTATAAGTATACTAACTTGTACGCTTGAAAGCGGCATCAAAACAAAAACAAAAACATGGAACCTTCTACATAGGTCGAATTTACCGCCGCTGGAAGTTTAACTTCCCAATGAAATAGGCAAACATGAAAGCAAACAGTAGGGGATAAATAATAAGAACAACTGCCACTATTGGTAACTGATCACGGTGAAAATCGAAGTAATCATTCAAGAATTCTGACACGGCTTTTCTTTCCCCAAATACCGTAATCTCCTTGTGTACATCTCCATACTGAGAGGTAAGCATGCCATTAAGTGACCACGATGTAGGCGTTATATAGTACAGCCATAGCCACCATTTTGGAATTTGCTGTAAATTAGAGATGAACAATTCAGTTGCAAAACCTGAACACCAATATATAGGTATGAATGTGTATAGGTCATGAACATTTGATTACATCACTTGAATGAATAGTTAAGCCCGTTTCATTGATAAATCAACTTGCAAAAGTACGTTAACCAAGGTGGTGATTTATGGGCTTACCGGACGAGGGATTAGAAATCCGGAAAACAGGTTGAATAGCATGTAAAAGGCAGATGCTACAACCGTAGTCACTGGATAGCTTGGTGTCAATGAAGCAAGCAGCATCCCCAGATATGTGTAGTACATCATCGAAGAGAGCATTGCGAAGAAGTACCAGAAAACCTTGTAAGTGGACCAAGTGTATCCAAGCATGGGATATGTGATGATCACAAATGTGAGTGTCTGGGCCAGGAGATAAGGAACTTCAATGGTAACCTACAAAACCAGCAACACATGGTCCGTTGATTAGTACGTAAAAGGTTCTTTCATGTTACACTTGAAGTGTACCTGACACATTTTGAGGATATCAACTCAGATCGCGTAAAAAAAGCTTAATTATATGCTCAAAGAAGCTGTGCAGTTCTGAAAAGTTTTTGAACACATTTTCAAGAAGGTAACTAAAACAACTGAAACTAAAATGTTTTAGTTGTTGTGAAGGAACTTCCCAAACTCAAGTTTTCCTTCCCAAAAGTAAATTTCCAGACGTCATTCACCGTGCAACAAAACTAAAGGAACCTAAATACACTACTTATTACCACTACAATGTTCCAAGGAGTTTTTACCTGTGCAATCGAATAGGCCCATGATGTATACATCCCCGCAAATCTTTCCCGATAGTAGACAGTTCGCTCTGTAACGACATATGGAATAGCTAAAGAGCAATTATTCATGCCACAGAAGATCACGATGACATACATTGAGGCAAGGACATTGAACAAACTCTGCTGGTTATCACTGTCAAATAAAACCACAACATCATGGAAAACCTGATCAGAAGTCCTTCAGAAGACAAAATGATAAGAGGTTGTACCATAGTTTGCAAAATGGAACATTAGATACTAAAAACTGACACTATTATGGGTACCATAGTTGAACTAATGCAGATGTTTTGGCGCACAAATGTTTGGGCACATCATTAATAATCTGTAACAACACGAACCACCATCGAGGTCACCTCCGAATTGTGTCAAGATTCGGAGGATTCCATATGGTAGAATATGATAAAACCGACACCAGATTTGTATCACGATTTGGACACTGGTTTTGAAAGTACTAGTTTCTCCTACCTAGAGAAATCCTCGTTTTTCGAAAAAGGAAAATGTTCTACACTTTTTTTTTTTTAATTCAAATTCAACTCCCTAAACTATTACAATTAGAAGTGGCAACTAACAACTTGTTGCTCAATAATTTTTTTTTAACTATGATTCTAGAAATATAAATCTATCATAAATAAAGACTCTTACCATCTAAATAATTACTATCATAACTAAATTCCTAATTAAATTTCTACTAAATAAAATAAATATAAATAAATAAATGGTATTATAATAAATTTATCTCGATCATCCTTGCATCAACATGTAGAGTAAAAACTATGGTGGAAACAAAATGCGGAGCGGCAGACCTGAAAAGCATAGAGGTGGGACGAGAGGGCTAGTGACACATAATATATGCCACGTTGAAGCTTAATCAAATCTTTGTGAAGTCCAAATTGATGATACTCCATCCGTTCCACAATAGATGACCTTTTAATAAAAAATATTTGTTGCAAAATAATCGACCCTTTAGGATTTCTAGGTTTTTTTTTTACTTCTATTTTTCTAAATTGCCCTCTCATCTCCTAACTACCCTTGATTATTAATTGCATTTACTTCTTCTACTATCAATAAAGAAAAACTATTTAATAAGGATAAATTTATATATATATTATTTTTTAATATGCGTGTACAAGTTTAAAAGGTAATCTATTATGGAACAGAGGGAGTACATTAGTTTCACCCGAACAATTAGGATGAAAAGTTAATGACATGGACGACATTGATATCAAAATTAAATGTACACCGGTCACCTTTGTAATTTTACAAGTTCGTTGATCAAATCGCTTACCTCAAATATATAGTACAATCGTAAAAAATAGTAATTATGCCGAAGAAACTATAGGGATTATTTAAAGCTTAATTTTGACACGGGAAAGCTAAAATCCATTGACACATTCATGCTTTTATATTTAGGGCTAGTTTGGACAGAGTGTTTTGAGGGTTTAGAATCACTTTTTCGAGTACATAATCACTTTTGATGGCGTTTAACCGACAAAAATGATTCTGATTTAAAATGAAGCGATTATGAACATGCTTTGTTCAAAAGTGATTCTTACTTGTTTATATTCATCTTGATTTACGATTAATAATCTTCACTATTTATGCATTTTGATTATATTACTTATCACGTGAAGGGTAAGTTTGACATTTGCTTTTCATGATATATAGTAGCCAAACACTTCTAAATTAATTTTAAGAAATTATTTTTACTAAAAACTATTTTTATAAATCACTTTTACAGAATCACTTCTTCAAAATGTTTGCCCAAACTAACTTAGTTGAATACATGTACATATTGTTTTTGATAAATATTTATATAATCAGTATACTTTTTTTTATTAAAGAAAACTCACTATAATGTTATGGGGGGGGGGGGAGTATAATCCCCTCCCCCAACCACGCAAATGAGGTTTGCGCGAACTCTAATAAAAAGTCTAAGTTTGACAAATAGATTAAAAAACAAGTTGAAGCATGAACCATTATCTTGAGTATTTATATGCATATTGTTTAAATCAAACTTTCAATCAGAATTACTCACATTTTTCGGCCTTGATCCCAGAAGAGTACTCCAACAAGGAATGCTGCAAAAAGCATGTACAAGGAGCGCACCAAATTGTATGAAGGACTTCTCCAATATGACAGGTTTTGTTTCCACAGGCAGGATTTGAACTGTCCCCAACCATTTTGTGGAAATCGGGTTGGAAATCGCAACTGTGTTGAACCAAAAGGCGGTGTACTCAATGTCTTGGCAAGCTCTTTGTTCTCCCTGCATCATATCATAAGGAATAACAGTTGGACATGCATGAACCAGGAGAATGACAGATGTTTTGTACTCAAGGTACGTTCTTTAAACCATGCAGTGCTATTCAGCCAACATTAAAGGCACAATAAGATTCACCGAAGGTCCATAAATAGCAAAATTAGATGGAACAGTAACTATGTTGCTGGAGACCAATGCGCGTGGAACTACCCGAGCACAAGAACTTCCGCTGTTTCTTATGGGTCAATTGAAAAACCCATAACTCAAAGATCCCAGACAAGTTGCCACTCAAGATCTTTAATGATGAATTATGGTATGCTTCCGTTTAAGATTTGGTTCTTGATAATTTGATATGATGATTTCGGGTTCTGGGTTGTTAGATTTAAATATGGATTACGAAAATCTCCCAACAGCTTTGGTTTACATTCAATTACTTAGTAATACTGGAATGGGCCATTCGATTGACATTGTAGCACCGGACATCCAGGCTAACTTGGTGAAGCTAAAGATAGCCAATTGAAACAGGCCCGTGTGGTTCGTATAAGAAAATCAAGGTGGCACAACTAGATAAACTATATACGTTGTTGATATGGTTAATGATGTCCTAGACAATTTTGTGAAGTTTGCATCATTCCCATGGGTCTATAAAACAACACACAGTGCTGGCCTGAAACATCACCTGATGCTCATCTGACTGGATAATTCCTTACCACAGTAGCCCCTAGAGATACAAGACTTCACTCAAATCATATCATTATGAAAAGCAGTGTGTTACAGAACCTACCGACATAAAGTGGAGTTCGTATAAATTTGGGCGAAATCCAAACCAAGTTCAGCTTCTGAAGACGTGGATGTGACCTCTAACATCCATGTTGCCGGATTGTAATTATCTCTGATCTTTGGGACCCCTGCAATGCCCTGTTAGAAAGATGTGTTTTAAGTGGACCGAAGGATGTTTTAAATTTTGTTATTTTTCATATGAAGACCAGGAACTAAACCATAAATGACAATGGGGCAATAGAAAAATCCTGGGCCAGCAAACTGACCTCAAAGTAATCAATAACTCTGCTTGACTGATGACCCAGTGGTCCACAGTAGATCATCCGTCCACCCTTTTTCAAGAGAACTAACTGCATCAAATCAAGGGGACATTAGAAGTAAAACAATTATAACCATTAAAAATCTCTTTTTGATTATAGGAATACATATTAGGGTATTGCTGGTATGAATCATCTAAAATTGCAATAGTACACAAGCTACTAACTGATTCTAGAACCCTAAAGTTCCATGAAAGAGCCATCCAAGGATACAAAATAATTTCAATATATGCTTGAAACATTACTGAAAAGCCACTCGGAAAATAAGAAAGTATCCCAAGAGATCAGATGTGACAACAAGACATTTTCCCAAGTATCTACAATAGGGTGACCCACAAAACAAAAAAAATCAGCAGAATACACTGTAGAATTCTGTTGAGGATGGATAATGATTTTGCTTGGTTATTAATGGATTCCATGATTAGTATATGGCTCCACATGTTAACTTCGGTAGTCATGTTAACTTACAATCCGATCACTAACACTTGAATTTGATAGGACAAGCTCCTACCTGATCAAAAGCTTCGAATATGTCAAAACTGGGTTGATGCACAGTACAGACAACTGTTCTTCCTGTACGAACCACATTCTTCACGGCACGCATGACAATTGCAGCTGATCTTGCATCCAGTCCAGTTGTTGGTTCATCCATCAAAATAATAGAAGGATTAGCAACAAGCTCCACAGCTATTGTCAGCCTCTTGCGCTGCTCAGTTGATAGACCACTAACTCCAGGCATGCCAACCATGGCATCTTTTAGCTCATCAAGCTCAATGGTCTGTAGGACTTCCTTTATGAATTCCTGGAAAATAGGCATCGAGAGTCTTCTAAGCACATTTTCAGCAATCTTTGTACAGAATTAATAAGAATGAAGGTGGAGAAAAGAAATCCCACAAATTAGTCCTACGGTTTTGGTTTTGGAATCAATAGCAGGATGAAGACGCAGCCAAGCAGAAAAAGTCACTGATTCTTCTACGGTGATTTGAGGGGAATGTACATCGGTTTGCTCACAGTAGCCTGAAATCCTAGCAAATGTATCCTGAACTTTAGGGTACCCTCCGATTTTGATTTCTCCTTCAACAATACCAGTGGTTTTTCTTCCAGCAAGAACATCGAGAAGTGTCGTCTTTCCAGCACCACTGACACCCATCAGTGCTGTAAGGACCCCAGGCCTAAATATACCCGTGACATCAGAAAGCAGTTGGAGTCGTTTTTCTGTACCATGCCCTCGCAATTTCTGACAACAAAAATTTGTGTAAATACCCAGTAGGCAGCATAGTAACCGCTTTAGATGAGATAAGTTTACGGGAAATACCAAAGGAATGTCAACAAAGTATTGCACATCCTGGAAGACTAGACTTAGGGGTTCAAAAGGTAAAACCATTGTTCCTGTAAATTAAGATGGAGCACCCAAACTTAGTGCTGTAGAAATAAGTAGATAGAAACAATGTTTTGGAACCACTGCTGGCTAGAAAGACAACTAAAAAATAAAAAGGAGTGAAAGAAAGAAAACGTGGATGAGTGACGTGTGTGTGTATCAGAGAGAGAGAGAGAGAGAGAGAGAGAGAGAGAGAGAGAGAGAGAGAGAGAGAGAGAGAGAGAGAGAGAGAGAGAGAGTATCCGACCTTCGTGAGGCTCTGTTATTGAGCTAGGAGAATTTAGCTGCACATGGGATACCTTTTTGGATTCCCTTCTTTGCATTTGAGAAAGCTTATCTTTTGAAATGATTGCCCGAGAACCAGGAGCTGCAGAATTTACCACAATAAATTATTGAACACAAGTGAGTCTTCTACTACTTTGGTGGACATCGATCTTATGATAAACACAGGAACTTACGGTTCAAGTAACTTAGGGCCAATGTAAAGCCAACATTGTAAATTATTATGAACCCAAACAAAGCACCAATAGAAATCCAATAGTAGTATCCATCAAAGTCTAATCCACGGATTTGAAGTGTTTGTTTCCCTGTGGTAGTGTTGGTAGGAAGCATCTGCTTAGAAGAACGAAGAAAAAAAATTACGTTGCAGTGTGAGCATTTATTTTATGTTAGCCGGTTGGTGAAGTGTAATACGTGCATTCAGAGAAACCATTCAAGCAAGTCTGAATATCTTAGAGGACTTAGAATATCACCTTCAACATCTGATGAGAAACCTAAAAGAGTCTTAGAAGCATCTGATCAACTAATAGTAGTGATTATGACATGTAATTGGTTGTTAACTGGGCTCAGGATGAATCGTGATTACAACTTTTACAATAGGAGAGCGTCCCTGGTGAAACATCAGGAGGGACACGACTTAACTATGAAAGATATATAGCGGTGCTGTTTAGTTGGTTGGAAATGTCTTAAGACGTGAAACTTGGGTTTTAGATGGGCGGTACTATTTTGCTTCAAGGAAGGCAGTTTTTTTAAATTCATCTGCATTTTTCTATATCAATATGCACATTTCATATATAGTATTACTATCTGGACACGTCCCCGTATCTTAGTTTTGATAATTGTAGTGTTTGGCATCACTTGCACACGTAGACACTGGTGTGTGTGTGTGTGTGTGTTCACAAATATAATCATATATACTATCACAAAAGACAAAGCTGTAATTGAAGAGAGAGTGCATTTTTAAAACAGAGTATATATCAGCAAGTCTCTCCATGGGTTACAAAAATCCAGAGCCTAGGACGTATAGAAGGAAAGCCTTGATGGATACTTAATGTAGAGATTTGACTATGCCTTTTATTTTGCCATTGTAATTATTTGTAATTATATTTCAGATCCTGTAGTCACGTAGGTTACCTTCTGGTTTTACGGTTCAAATACACACATTGAGAATCAATCAATTTGTCGATTCAGCTATACATTTCAAATGGTATCAGCCTGACATTAATCGTCACCACCACTCTCTCAGCTGGTTTCTACCTAGCATTGCCCATCATCATTGAATGACGTACATCCCATTCTGCAACATCAGAATGTCTCACCCATCAAATGCCAACCCAGAATCCAGATCAAACCATCCTTCAAAATCTTGTTGATAACAACCATCCAATAATCATGTTAAACCCAGCCCGCCAACTTACACACAAACTCACAAACACTAATTACCTGTCATGGAAGCTACAAATGACAGCCATTCTTAATGCCTATGGAGTGCTTGGATATGTTGATGGAAGTATCCAAGAACCTCCTGCTACGATTGAACAAGACGAAGTCATCGACCCGAATCCACGACATACTACGTTGTTTCGCCAAGATCAAGCAATCTTCTCTGCCCTTGCTGGATCCATGTTGGTCTCAGTATCAACACTTGTTCAAAGGTGCAAATATAACCATGTGTCTGTTGAACTTCTTCCTCATGGTTTTCAGGTGAAAGACCTTTGCATGGGGGCCACCATGGTGGCAGGCAGGTCTAATGGCGGCGTGTATGAATGGCCATCCTTTCCATCCTTCTGGTCTCATCCACAAGCCCACTCTACATCAATAAAAGCATCATTTGATGTCTGGCATGGTCGTCAAGGTCATCCTTCCGTTCATATTTCTCGTCATACTCTGTCACACCTTAAACTACATGTCTCTAGTTGCAAATCATTGTCATTATGTCACCCATGTCAGTGTAATAAAAGTCATAAACTTCCTTTTCCGGAATCGTCAATGACATCAAAATTTCCCTTGGATTTGATTTTTAGTGATGTGGACTTCTCCGGTTTTATCTGTGGATGGATTTAAATACTCTTTGATTTTTGTGAACCATTTTACTAAATATGTGTGGTTTTATCCTCTAAAAAGGAAGTCCGATGCTCATAACACTTTCACCAAATTCAAAGTTATTGTCAAAAATAATTTGACGGACCCATTAAAGTTCTTTATACTGACAATGGTGGGGAATTTCCAGCCTTATCCTCATTCCTCGCCACATCAGACATATGACACTTCACCGCACCACCTCATACACATGAATACAATGGTTATTTTGAACGTCGACATCATCATATTGTTGAAATGGGCTATCTCAACTTACTCATTCCTCAATTCCCACCACCTATTGGTCCTATGCCTTTGCAACAACGGTGTTTCTCATTAACCGTCTTGCTACCCCTACCCTAATATGTGTTCTCCCTATGAGTGTCTGATTGATACAATTCCCAACTACTCAAAACTTTGCTATCCGTGGCTCCGTCCCTGCACATCTCACAAACTAGATAGTCGCTCTCTTCCCTATGTCTTTCTAGGATACTCTTCAACGCAAAGTGCCTATCATTTCCTTGATCACGCCTCTTAGGGTCTCTGTATCTCTTGTCATGTACGCTTTGTGGAACATGTATTTTTGTACACTACTTCGAGAACAACATCATATCCACCATTTGACCAGGACTCCACTCCAATTCTGCCACCCACTTAATTTCCTACTTCTGACCAACATACCCTCACCGTTACTGCCTGTCGCTGCTACGGATCCCCACCCCCCTCCTGGTGCATAGTCCACCGCCTGTTTAACCAGCCTTGAACTCATCACCTTATTCAACCACATCATCATCATTAGACTCACCCTCTCCTTATCCAGCACCTAACCTTCATCCCATGACTACCAGAGCCAAAAATAACATTGTTAAACCAACCCGGCCCAAACTCAAGTTTACAGGACAGTTGTGTAACACCCCGCGAATCAATTGATAAAATAATATATTTATATATTATTATTACATTGCATGGCAATTACATTTATGTGTTATTATGTATTGTAATATTTTATATTTGACTTAATTAAAATAATTAGTTAAAAGAAATGATGGACTGGAATGGAAAATAGTTTTGGACATTATTGCCTAATTAAATAAATAACCAAGGAGTTGTAAGAATGAGAATTGATACTGTGCAAGGGGCAATTGGGACATTTTACCTTGAAGTTATCTTCTGGGAAGGAGATAAAGCCTGGAAGCTTGTATCCCTACTCTATTATCATCTCCTTATTTTCTGTATAGAGAGAATGAGAGAGAGAAAGGGAGAGAAAGGGAAGAGAACATTAAAGAAGAGATCGATCAAGGAAGAGATCAACCAAGGAAGATTGGTAAGCCTGTCAAATTAGTTGGCTATCTGCTCTTGTGTGTGTGTGTGGGTGTGTTGGCTGCCTCTGTGTGGGTATGAGGAAGCTTAACCAAATAGGTTGCTTTCATCCTTGTGGGTTGCCATCATTGAGTGAGTTGATATGAGGGTAGAACAAATAGTTCCCCATGTGCGGGCCGCGTGAGCGGTACCAAATCGAGGCAAACTCTGAATACTAGATATGACCTCAAAATAACAGGGGTCAAGGTCAGCCAGTGAGACGATGGGGGATAAGCTTCATCGTATAGCTTGATTGGGGCTTTAAACCCCTGTCCATGGCAAGAACAGAGCTTCTGGGTTCCATTGTAGGGTTAGTTTTTCTGGGGCTGAACGTCGGGACGCTATAATGGCGCTGGGACGCCCAGCGTCCGGACGCCATTATGGCGCTGGGACGTCCAGCGTCCGGACGTCGTCTTAGCGCTGGGACGTTAGGCGCTGGGACGCTGTCCTCTGAGCGCTGGGACGCCGGAGGCAGGAAGGTTTTGGGTCAGACCATTGGTTTGGTTGGTTAATGTAATGACCCATTTGTGTTTATAAATAGAATTTATGAGTAAACTGGTACTTAATTCACCCTAACTTAGAAAGGAATGATTCTTTTATAGGCTATACACTACGTGATCTTTGTGCATTAAGGGGTAATTGAGATGTGTTTGACTAAAGCATTGTATGGCCAAGGTAAGGGTTCCTTCCAACCTTGAAACCTTGCCTTTCTTGTGTATTGTGATGTCGATCTTGTATCGTATGTGTGTTCCTATCGCTTGTTGATTCGATTATTCGAACTCTATTGTGTTATT
>JAOWAN010000047.1:8168216-8181278 GCA_028566635.1 Lobelia cardinalis | reverse complement strand
AGGTTGACACATTGGAGTGGTGAGCATCCTATCTACTTCCTTATTTCCTTTCCGCTGTGAGTATTCCCCGTATCATAACATCATAGGGATTAATGATGGTAGTAGTAATGGAGTATTCGCTTCATTCCTGATCCTTAAAGTGAAGCTGCAAATTAATTACTGGTTAGATTTTGTGGTGTTCTCACCTTCCGGGCTTAATGATGCCACTAACTTCATTGATGATGTTTATCTTAGCACATTCTGATTTCAAACCAGGAACCCTGAAAATATGCTGTGAAAAGAAATGCAAATAGGAAAATTACTGATATAAAATGGACAGGGCAACCATTGAACTTCTAAATAAAAAACACTTTTCTCTTGCAACCAGACAACCCCCTATATCAGGCTGATCAACAACTTAATTATTTGATTTTTTTGGTGACAGGGAAATGGCCATTGACTAGTTATGCAAGCTTTGCGCTATGCGAATCAACCTCATATTATGGTTGAAGAGAATAGCAATACTACAACTTCTAACTAAATATGTCAACCAAAAACAATAATAACACCACATAGTCAGCATGTGTGCATTCTTGAAGACACTAGAGCGCATTAAACCTCATCCTGACAGAGAGATCCATGAATCAGGAACCTGGACCTCTAGTAGTTAGTACTACTAGCAGACATAGTTCAAAACAATTAAATATTTTATATTGGAATCATGTATGCTTGAGATTGAGGTGAGAAAACTTCTGAACTTAGAGGGCTGGCCTTCCCCTGTCTCGCATTGGGTAAGTTAGCTTGCTGACTCTCATAGGGATTTGGCTACAAAAATTTGGAATGAATCAAAGAAGATGTCATCATCTCTGGTTTTAGGAGATGTAGCTTTGAGTCAGCTTCTATCCCGCATTTTAATTTGGATGTTGCTACTCTACAAAAAGGGAAGAAGGCTTTACCAAATGAAAACAAAATGTGGTTGAACTAGTGAACTAAGCAAGCTAGGAAGATGCGTGGCAGGACGTTTTGCTTTTTGTGGAACAGTTTTATGGGACAGCTTTCTTACCAGATTACACATTTAGCGACTCCAACAGGTCTTAAAAGCCCTATGCCGGCCTCTCATATTGTTCTTTTGGGATCTCATTGACGAACCCCTTCCTGATAAAGAGAGATATATAGGCATGGACATATGAAGATGTAGACCTTTCAAGAAATTCATCTAATTAAGAAATTACAGTTGGGAATCCCAGTTTACGGTCGCGAGAGATTCATCTGGGGAAGACACCCTCCGGCCACTGGGTGGGTGTTGATGAGCAACGCGAAAGAATCTCAGGTTGATGACAAACTGGGTCTGATAGTTACAAAGACATAGGGAGGACTGCCAACAGACACTCTCGCAATGGGGGATAAGTGGTAACAATATTCCTGGGCAACAGCCCCTATCTAGGATCCCACAGTTATCATGAAGATGAAGCCGGCGGCATTAAAAGAAAAAGGGTTGGTTATGTGACGAAGCTTGGTGGTCCAGAAAGACGCATTTTTATTGAGAAGCTCATCAAAAATATTGAGAGTGACAACCTTCGCTTGTTGAAGAGACTAAGAAAAAGAATCGACAAGTAAGGTTTCTTTTGGATATTACCAGCTTATAAATTATTGCACTCTTGCAGTTCATGTTATATATATATATATATATATATATATATATAGTACTTGCATATGGAATTATGGATCGTTTCCTTACTTTTATATATGCCAATATCTTCCCTATTTCATGTTGAACTGTGTACCTGCATGCGGACGACAGATTTTTGTGTGACACTTTGAAGACTTTTCATGTATATATAAGTGGATATATATTGACATGAAGATTGAATGATATATTCTTCTAGAGTTGATGTGAAATTGCCAACTGTGGAGGTGAGATTTAGACATCCGTGTGTGGAAACGGAGTATGAAGTGGTTCATGGAAAGCCCCTTCCGACCCTTAGGAATTCGATCGTAGGCTCTCACTCTCTCTCTCTCTCTGTGCAAGTATCTGATATTTCGTCCAACAGGTTTAACCATTGGTTATCATGAATGTATGCACATTTAATAAGCTGTATAGTCCTCAACTAATCTCAGACATTTCAAGAGGATGGACTGCAATTGGCAGGTTCCCCTCATGAGATTCACTGTTTAAGTAGTTCATCAAATTATTGTACATCATTCAAATCATTCCCCGCATTGTTGTTTATGAATGATCTTAAGTCTTAACAAATCAGGAAATGATTAAAAAAACATAGTTTCAGTTCTACTGCCTACTAATTAATAGGTTTAGGATAGGATTTAATTGTGTTTGGCTTGGCTCGTTAAAGCAGTGCGAACGAGTCGAGACGGGTTCAAACGGATCAAGGCGAATCGAATCCACGAGCTGACTTGGCTCGTTTACAGCCCTACACTCGGGTGTTTGAGTCATTTGGTTTGGGCATTTGACCGCCGCATTGTTGTTATGAAATTTGATTTTGATATCAATTGTTATCATCTTTGTTCATCATTCAAATCATTCTTCACTTTAGCTTTCGGATAGGAATACTGGTCTATTAGTGAGAGGATAAATCTACATTTGATGTCAAATGTACAAATTCATAGCAATTTCATAGTCATAATTTGACTACAATTATGCTCTTTGAGCTCAATTTACAATTTGTTATTCAAAAATTTCAACTGCCTAGTATGGAGTGTGAATCTACATGTTTTACCTTCTCTGAAAGTTCAACTTCCCAATGAAATAAGCAAACAGAGAAGCAAAAACAACAGGATACAGAACCAGAACGACAGCCACTATTGGTAACCGATCATGGTGAAACCCAAAGTAATCTCTTAAGAAATCATCCACTCGTTGAGTTCCTCCAAATACCGTAATCTCATGGTGTACATCTCCATACTGAGAGGTTAACAAACCGTTGAGTGTCCAAGATGTCGGAGTTATATAGTACAGCCATATCCACCACTTCGGAATTTGCTGCAAGAAAGCAAATATCGAGTGGTTATTTCCATAAACCAAATAGGGAAACTCTAAAATAAGAAACAATTTCTGACACAATGGATATTGATGGCTTACCGGACGTGGAATAAGGAAACCCGCAAACAGGTTAAAAACCATATAAAATGCTGAAGCTAAAATTGCAGCTACAGGATGGCTTGGTGTGATAGAAACAAGCAGCATTCCCAGATAGCTGTAGAACAATAATGAACAAAACATTGTGAAGAAGTACCAGACAACCTTAACTGCCATCCATTGATATCCTATCATAGGATATGTGATCACTACAAATACAAACGTCTGGAAAAAGACATAAGGAACATCAACTGTGACCTGCAAAACCAGATCAAACATTTAGAAAAAGAAAAAATTAATTACTTTAACAAGGACCTTAATATTCTGTATTCGGTGAATTGAGTAATGACAACCAAAGAAAAGTAGCCAATATAAGTTTGCGATAACTCCATATTTATGATTTTTATCCCAAAGCTATAAAAACTGTTACTCAAAATGTCTCTTTCCCAAAATATACCTTTTCATTGCTGTTGAAAATTGAAGTCTCTACTAGCAACATAGACTTCAGCTTGTTAAATCTATAAAATCACTTTGAAAAAGCTGAAGTTGCTATTGCTAATAGTGACTCAAGTTTCAACAGCTTGAAGTCAAACTTGAGTCGCTATTAGCAATAGACATTTTTAAAAAGTATATTATAGGAAGTACTTTTGGAAAAGACATATTTGGGGCATTACATTTTGTTGCAGGTACATTTTGGGAAAAATAAATCCCTACACTACTAACATTAGCTTAATAAGATTTGAAGCCAATTCTTTGGCTAAAAAATCAAGTAGCCTAATTGATGCCAATATGGCATACAGGTTTACCGAGGAACTTTTTACCTGTGCAACCGCATAGGCCCAGGAAGCATACATTCCTGAAAATCTTTCACGATAATAAACAGTTCGTTCTGTAATGACATATGGCATAGCTGATGAGGCATTATTTATGCCACAGAAGATCAACGCAGCATACATTGAACCACAGATTGTGAATAAACTCTGTTGGCTCTTTCTGCGCATAAAAAGAATGTATGTTAGGGAATGGTTCAAGCTAATATCCTAGATAATGCTCAAAGCATCCATTTGAAAAATAATATGGTGAAGGTTACTCACATTTTCCTCCCTTGATCCCAAAACACTACCCCAAAAAACAAAGCTGAAAAAAACATGTGCATGCAGCGGACCAAATTGTAAGAAGGACTTCTCCAATATGACAAGTTTTGTTTCCATAGACATGATTTGAACTGGCCCCAACTATTTTGTGGGAAGCGGGTTGGAAAGTGCAACTCTTTTGAACCTGAAGGTGGTGAGCTCAACATCTTGGCAAGGTCTTTATTGTTCCTGCATAATCAGAATGAAACTCAGAACGAAGCTGTACGCCTAAATGCTCATATCGAAATCATAAACCAAAATTTTGGTGTTAACCCCTCGCATAATGCTTGAATATGTCCACATGGCGAATCTGAGAAGATTTAGGGAGATTTTCACCACTCCGAGAATGGGGTAAGAAATCAACAGCAAGTCATATGCAGGAACCAATCATTTGAAATTCCCCCAAAAGTTGACCCTTTATGGGTATGCAATATTGAACTTATATCCTCTATCAATGAGTTAGCTAGCTAAGTTGGAACCGCCAAAGTAAAGTTCATGTATTAGCTGCTATAATACTACTATGAGAGAAATCCAGTTGGTTGGATTCTTCACATCATGCAATTTGAGTCGCAAAAATCAGAGAGCGAGAAAACACAGAAAGAAATCTGTAAATGGACTTACTGACACAGAGTGGAGCTCGCATAAATTTGGGCAAAATCTACACCGAGTTCAGCTTCTCCTGAGACAGAAGTGACCTCCAGCATCCATGTTGCAGGATTGTAGTTATGTTTTATCTTCGGAACCCCTGAGATTGCCTGGTATCAAAATGTATTTAGATGGAAGTAAAATGACCAAAACATTCTCTTTCAAGATCAAAAACTATTTCTGAATGTGACTAGAGGAGATAGAAGATTAAAAGATGTGCATCTATTATCAAGTAAACTGACCTCAAAGTATTCAATGACTCTACTAGAGTGCTGTCCCATTGGTCCACAGTAGATCATCTGTCCACCTCGTTTTAAGAGAACCAACTGCAAGAAGGCATTTTGAACTTTTCACCGTTATTTTGGGATATTAGCTGTACATACGAGGATATTGGTCTAAGAACCTCTTCAACAACACAAGGCAAATAAGTCCACTTTGGCAAATTATTCATGCAAGTTCTACTCTAAAGGAAGTTTTTTAGTCACGTCTCTACCTCATCAAATGTTTCAAATATATCAATACTTGGTTGATGAATGGTGCAGACTGTCGTTCTTCCTGTACGAACCACATTCTTCACAGCTCGCATGACAATGGCAGCTGATCGTGCATCCAGTCCAGTTGTAGGTTCATCCATAAATATAATTGAGGGGTTAGCAACAAGCTCTACAGCTATAGTGAGCCTCTTGCGCTGCTCAGTTGATAGTCCACTAACACCCGGTAAGCCAACCAAAGCATCTTTTATTTCATCAAGCTCAATGGTTGCAAGGACTTCTTTTACAAATTCCTATTAAAAATGCAACAAAAATGGATGTCTTAATCATTATAGTAATAAAGGATATACAAGATGGATTGTGATTAGAAACTCAATAAAATCGCTGTACAGATTTGGTTCTTGAATCAATCTGAGGATGAAGACGCAACCAAGCAGAAAAAATCACAGATTCTTCTACTGTGACCTGAGGAGAATGTACATCCGTTTGCTCACAGTAACCTGAAATCCTCGCAAAAGTATCTTGAACTTTGGGATATCCCCCGATTTTGATTTCTCCTTCGACAACACCACTTGTTTTTCGTCCAGCAAGAACATCAAGAAGTGTGGTTTTTCCAGCACCACTGACTCCCATCAGTGCTGTAAGGACACCAGGTCTGAATGTGCCGGTAACATCAGATAGTAGTTGGAGTCTCATTTGAGAGACGCCACGTGCTCTCATTTCCTGATATCAACCAGGAAATATGTAAGTATCCAAAGCAACTGGTTCAATCAGATGAGATGGTTGATTGTGATTACCAAGGTGGCATCAACATAGTATTGCACATCTTGAAAGACAAGGGTTAGGGGTTCAAAAGGTAAAACCATTTTGCCTGTAAAATCAGAAGAGACAGATGTATTAGTGCATACAGTACAAATTCTTTTCGAGGTAAAAACAGAACTTTGAAACCAGTGCCTAGACAAGAACATCCAACCATCATACGCTTCTCCACTATTGCTTTTAAGAGCGCTTCTAGACTTCTCCAAGTGGGTGCTACTTATAGATCCCTCACTTTCTTGTATTTGAGCAAGCTTTTCCTTCGAAATAATTCCACGAGAACCAGGAGCTGCCCCATTTCAGCACATTAAAAATTATCAAATATTCTGAAAGTCTTTTATAGCTTAGGTATACATCCTACATTAGAACAGGTGAACATACGTTTCAAGTAAGTCAAGGCCAGAGTAAAGCCTATGTTGAAAATTATTATGAACCCGAATAAGGCAGCAAGGGATATCCAATAGTAGTATCCATCATAGTCTAGCCCATGGCTCTCAAGTGTTTGTTTCCCGATGGTAATGTTTGTAGGCAGCCTCTGTTTAAAAGAATGAAAACGGAGAATGATTAACAGATGATTAGGAGTGACCTTGTTCAACCTATTACCAAAGAGCTTTCACTCAAGCAGTAACCCCTTCTCTTCCCTAACAAGAGGTCAGGGGTTCTACTCGATGTTAGCGACAATACTGGGGAGAAACTACTGTCTTGTTGAAGATATCTGCCTCACATTGCTCTGGGCTTCAACCCCTCTTTGTTGCTTTGGCTTTAAGCCATCTCAATGATATTTTTAAGCTATAATTAATAATTTTAAAAATATTAGTGAAAAAGCGAAACGGATATGTTCAAACGGAGAACTCTGTTGATCATACTATCAAGCTACTTTGATACTGTTTGAGTTGCTGGAACTGCCTAGGCTGAATCTGATTTACTCACTTTTGTCCACCTCCGAGCAAGAAATTCATTCACAGAAAGGCCTATTTCACCATATGACATCGGAGAACACCAAAATCCCCACTGTAACCAAGATGGCATAGAGGCTGCAAACAAGACGCTTATCAGTGTCCTCGTTAGGATAAGTGGATTATAGACTACAGGCAGAAAACTCCACTTATCGACTACAGGCAGAAAACTTTTACTTCCTTGAGTTCCTTCATTTGAAATACTTGTCCCTTCTTATTCATGATCATGAATAAAGTGGGAAAAACATTTTGTGACAGAGGGATTAGAACCTTACAATGTGGTATAAGGAAGCCACCAAGCAATAACAAAGACAATATTGTGAAACTACTCGCTGCTGCAGAAGCAACCACACTCTGGAATACAGATGCCAAGAAACGGAACATGGATATTGATGTGACGTGCCAAGCAAAAAGAAGAAACATCTGGCGGAAAAACCTATTAACCACAGTCAAAGGTAAAAATTAATCCAACAATTTTTCCACTTCAGAGAGAAGATCAATATGAATGCATGAGGACTAGAATGCTGTTACTGAGTTTCCTACTCTATACGAAGTACTGTTCTAATATACACGTAACATTTTTGAAGTGACGAGGATAAATTCTGTAAGGAGCTTAAAGGTAAAACCTTCATGTGTAATACACACCTTCCTGCCTCAGGGCTAAACCCAATGACGTAATAAGTTAGAGATGTCCAAACTACAGCTTCCAACAATGAAATAGGGACCTTAACAATGGAAGCTGGAATTGCATAAGCCCAAGCAGGATAGAAGTACAAGTCTCTCTGTTTGTAGAAAACTGGCAGTCTGGAAACAGTCATGGACAACTCCGGCATACCATCAACAAGAAGAGTGATGAGAGCGTAATACAGAGCATTTACGTAGTCATTTGCATGAACAACATCCACACCCATCCTCGTTCTCAGAAACACCGTCATTGCAACAGATGCCATTATAGTTAGCTGCAAATAAATACTCGAGCTGTTTTGAAGTTTCACAGTGCCACTAGAACCCTTAACTTTCACAAGAAGATATTTATGTAGTAGATATAGCCGAAGCAATACCCTCTCCGTCCCAAGTGAGAATCAGTTTTTGTGGAAAATTTGTCCCAAAATTCGTGTCATTTTTCACAGAAGTTACTAAATCACCTTATCACTAAACTTAATTGTTCCATTATCCATTAGTAATGATATAGTCGTACCTCTAAAGGGGATAATGTACTTCTATGAATATTTTTTCTTGCGTCCCACTCATTAATTTTCACAAAAAAAAAGGCTCAAAATTGACGCTCATATTGGACGGAGAGAGTAAACTGCATTTATATAATGAAAGGTAAGTGATCACTACCTGAACTAATTTGAATATGTAGACAAAAGAGTTTCTCCTCATCAAAAGGAGTTCCCTAGACATGCAAGCTCGAAAAAGTGTCCATCTTGAAAGAGAATACTTGCTAAAGGAAATAGCACTCTTATCATGCTGCAACTTCGTAACTGGTTTAGAAAGGGATTCTTCAAGATTTATTCCGAAAGGAGATTCCTTGAATATCTTAGATAACCCATCCACAGAAACATAACTGTGTAGCTGTTCAGTCCGGTGCCAGTATTGTGCTTGATCTTTCCTAGAGATAACCTGTGTAGTAGTCATAAGGTTCAAATATTTCAATCAACCTTGTGAGAACTTCGAATAATAGTTATAAAGAAACAAGCTGAAACTACCTCTTGGAGGAAATCAGTGACTCCTTTTCTTTCAGGACACCTAAATCCACAACTCTCAAAAAACTCTAAGATACGGTCACGCGGTCCATGATACACAGTTTTCCCTTCTGCCATCAATATAATGTCATCAAAGAGTTCAAAGGCTTCCGGTGGGGGCTGAAGAAGGGAAACAAGTACAGTAGCTTCTGTTATATGCGCTAGCTGTTGAAGGCAAGCGTTAATCTGATATGTGGTGGAGCTGTCTAAACCATTTGAAATTTCATCCATCAGTAATGCTTTTGTGGGACCAACAATCATATCACCTGAAAACGTGTTCTAAGAATTATAGTAAATCTGTTGAAGGTTGCAGTCTTTGTCACCGATGATATGAAGAGTTTCGTATCTAAACAAAAGGTTTCAGATTTTTGCATCCGAACTACCTGTGGTCAATCTTTTCTTCTGACCACCAGAAATACCTCTTCTCATGGCATCTCCATATAGTGTTTCGGCGCATATATCAAGACCAAGAATCTGAGAACAATGATAACCAGACATAGTAAGGTAATATCAATTATCAAAGAATTCTCATAGTACAACTGATACAAAAGCTTAAAACCAGCGTAAGATGAATACTTTCAGGATGTAGTCTGTCTGAAGGGTTCTTTTTCTTCCTTTGACAGAAATTGCCTGGGGAAAATGAAACAAAGCTTTATTGAGATATAATCCAATCAATGCTACAGAAGGTAAAATACATTAACCTTCCTTTGAAATGTGTTGCCTAATGACAACTAATCAATG
This sequence comes from Lobelia cardinalis, assembly GCA_028566635.1. Taxonomy (NCBI): domain Eukaryota; kingdom Viridiplantae; phylum Streptophyta; class Magnoliopsida; order Asterales; family Campanulaceae; genus Lobelia; species Lobelia cardinalis. Next base: position 8,171,675 of record JAOWAN010000047.1, on the reverse strand, counting down.
TAATCTGACAGTAGTTTCAAATATATAATTGTGTTCTGTTAATCAACTTTATAACCAATGTACTCCCTATCTGTTCTAAAACAGCCAACTTCATCAATTTTCTGCACAAAATCTAACAAACCTACTAACTTGCATTTTAATAGTGATTTCCGTTACACAAAAAAAATAAAAGTTGCTAATAACATGATGATTTTCATTTAACGGATGAAGATACACGTAATGCTGTCTAATGGAAGTCGAAATAAATATCTACGTTAGCAGATCCATTAAAATTGTCAAGGAAAAATTGATATTGTTAGTAGTTTTAGAACAAATACGGAAGTACATTGGTTATAAAGTTTATGAACGAAGTATTTATGATTGTAACTTTTAAAATCAGGTAAAAGCATGTTGATTAGCTTTGTCATGAAGCTGAACTGTGTTCTAAATTTCTTCTTGGTGTACCTAGTTTTCAACCTCTTGAACTTTGCTCAAGGGCGAAGGGCCCAAAAAGTAATATTATATACTAAACTTATTAATGGTTGAAAAATAGTCAAGAAAACCTTGGCCTATTATATCCATACAAATTTTAACGGAAATGTTTGAATGAAGTCCAAACACAACTCCAGAAGTATGAATTATCTCAATTTTTTCACCCCTGCGTTAGGAGTTCATAGACCTAAGCTGAACATATGCCCCGGACAGGCGAAGACCTCAATATAAAATGGCTTGTGGTTGTTGGGATGGGACTACTACACCTAAGGACAAATTTAATCCACCAAGCAAATTTGTGCAACATAGCTTAACCTAGATTTTTTCATTGCATTGAAACCCTTATAATTTTTATAAGAAAATGTGAAACCCTTACCCATTTGTGTAAGAAAACTTACTTTAGACCGATGAGACATTGTCACTTAGAAATTTATGGCTTTAGGACTGCTTATATAGGAGAGAGCAAGAGAGAGAGGCAACTGAGTGGGATTTTCGTGTATGTTCGTGTGAGAGAGGAGAGAGATTAAATGGTCTCATAGTAGTATTATGTTAGAAAAAGAAAGAAACACTTGATGATTAGGGCTGTAAATGGATCTTAAATGGACGGATTAGCTTAAATCCATATTCGGTTAAGTTAATCCATGACGGATTCGGATTTTATCCAACTAACCGTCGGATTAGTCAAATGCTAATCCATATCCAAATCCATTCGGAGTTGGATTTCGGATTAACGGAACGGATTAATCCATTTATAATATATATAATTTAATCATCATAAAAATTTTACGAGAAATAAATATTTTAAAACTATCAATTTAATAAAATTCTACTCCAAATAAATTTAAAGCTAAAATTTTGAAATTAACTAAAATTAGATAATACACTCTGTGAAATAAATATTCTACTTATAAATATATTAATATATTCAAAATTAACTAATTGTACGCACTCGTCCAAAATCTAATGTTCACTTTTTATTTTGAATTTTAACATACAAGTTATAACGTTACCAAATAACTATATTTTGTAAATATAAAGTATATTTAAGATCCTAAAAAAAATAATGAAAATAAATAAGTAAATAATTACATATTTATAAATTTTCAACAAAAAATTTAAAAAAATTAGAGGTATATAATATAATAAACATAATTTTAATTTTTTCTTTTTATATATATTAATTTATTAGTAATTATAAACGGACGGTAATTGTCCAAATCCATATCCAATCCATTTAGTTATCGGTTAAATGGTTAAACGGATAGATGGTTAATCGGAATTTTTTACTCAATCCATATCCGCTTTAAGCGGACGGAGCTCCTAACGGATCGGATTAAAATCCGCTCCATTGACAGCCCTAGATTGGAAACTGAAATTGGATCAACGGGAAAAAAACATTCTTATTTTTCCAAACCATGGGGTATTTGAAACTTAACCAAATATTTTTGTTAATATTGGAAGAATAGCTAACGAGTCAATGTTTTATAGACCATTATTCAAATATTGAAAGCTTTGGTATGCATATACAAAATTACAATGATAGACTTTTAGAACCCTTAAGCAAAGTTCCTTAGATTCAAAAGTAGTTAGGCCTCTCTTCTTTGAGTTTGTGTGTATGTGAAGGTGTAATAGTGATTTGAAACATCTTAAGATCTTAATGATGAAGATTCGTGAACAATTACATTCTGAGAATGAATATCTTTATCAGATTACTGTATGATGCATGTCAATGATAGCCAGTGAAGCGGCAGAGATGCTGAAGATACCTTCATATACGTATCCACATCTGGATCTGGAACTATCCCTTTTTCTTTTTCCTTTTTGCTGACCTCGATAATAATATCTTAGGAACCAGAAGTGAAATATTAGAATCAGTTGACAGGGATTGCATTTGATCCTTTCAAGCATAAAAGTCTCAACAAGGAGCCAAAACTATTAAGACCGAATCAGGCAATGAACAATATCTAAGGAGCCATAATTTTGGGCTTTTCATTCTTCTTTTCTTTTTTTATTAGTTTTTATTAAACATATTATATTTTGAAACAAAATTACATTTAAGAAGTAACTAAAAGTCTGAATTGATTTTGCTAAAATAAAAGTAAGTAATTCTTGACTAAATATGTATGTATCACGTTGCTTAATAAGAATCTGTCACTAGAAAGATTTTATCTTGTGTTACCTGCTCGGGTTCCAGTACCCTGGCAACGGGCTGAGAAATCAAGTGTTTCTCGCACAGTCATCTCAGGGATATGTAGATCATATTGGCTTATATATGCCGACGTTTTCTGGGGAACAAACTCCTCGAGTTTGTATCCATTATAAGAAACTTCCCCTGTAACCTGTTGTAGAAAAGGGCAGATCCATAGGAAGTTAAGTAAAAGCTGACATAGAAACTGTAAAAGCAATAATTGAGTATTAACGAATATCATAAATAGAAATGTGATCTATATTATGACTTAGACACAAGCCAAACTACTGAATTCTACCACACAGTTATTTACTAAGTTCTTATTATAAGAAGAAAAATGAACAAAAAAACTTCTACCATTTTACTCAATTGTGTATTTGAGGTCATATCTCCACACAAATGTTTCCAAAATGGTAGCAATCAGTTCATGTCACTGAAAATTGATCATTTCAATCTGCCAATAAAGCGAAAGAGCAGTCCATGAATTTTGATTTTTAAGCCTCTCTATGCAGTAATGTAGCATTCGGAGATGTGCTTACTAACTTTTACATACTTCCGCCCTCCAAATGAGCGTCACTTTTGAAAAAAAAAAAAAATTCTTGCCCAAAATGATACGTCCTTTTTTCTGATGAGGTTATTAAATTCACCTTTGGCCACTCATTCTGTTTCATTGCTCACTTGCAATGCTATAATGGTATAACTAAAGTAAGCCTGTCAATTTGAGTTAAATGAGTTGTAATAGGTTGAGTTACAATAAATAACAGGTTGTAATGGGTTCAACCTATTATAACCCATTTAAT
>JAOWAN010000047.1:8141813-8157208 GCA_028566635.1 Lobelia cardinalis | reverse complement strand
TAATTAATTATCATCTCAATCATTGCCCTAATCAATGTTCCAATCATTGCATATTTACTTTTCACATGCATTAAATACAAGCACATTTTTCTATACACGGTTTTGACATTTTTATATATCCCTCCAAATAATTATTAAAAATTTAAAAGTGAGGGTATTTTGGAAAAGTAAAAATGGGAACATTGCTAAACTCCTACAACTAGTGGGAATATTAGTTAAACCCATAGTTAAATTAATAAATTCATTCATTCAATTAAGTTTACTATTCTCTTTTTGTATATTTTGAAATAAGTATTTTTATTTTTAAGTCAATTTCAAGTCATTGGAGTTAAAGTTTTGTTATTGTTGTATTTTAAGAATAAAAAATTTTAATCACAATTTTTTTTTGGGGTTTTGCCACTTGTTCTCTTTTTGGCTACATAAGAGTTTATTTAACTATTTTGAATCAATTTAGTAGACTTTAATTGGAGTTCAGTTTTTCTGTTTAATTTTTAAATTTTATTTCAATCGTTTAAAAAATATACTAAAATTTAAACTATAAATTTTAGAATATGTGTCCATATTTTAAAGTTACGTAACAGGAGACGAGGTAAGACTCAAATGAAACAAAAAAAATTCCGAATTCACGGTAATAACTAATAGTATTTCCCCATAGAGGGACAGTTTTTAGCATCTTCATATTTTCGATTTTCGAATTAGTGTACAACCTATCCCAACCTATATATCATTTTGTATTTTGAAAGAGTTGTCAAAGAATGATTCTGATGATGATGTGGTCCGGTGGTTTTATTTGATGACAGTGATGATCAACAGAGCATGTTCAATGTACTTGCGTCCACATACATCATCGTGATCTTCTGTGGCATGAATAACTGCTCTTTAGCTATTCCAAATGTTGATACCGAGCGAACCGTCTACTATCGGGAAAGATTTGCGGGCATGTATACTTCATGGGTCTATTGCATTGCTCAGGTAATGAATTATGACTTCTGGAAAATTGCAAACTTGAGTTTGGAAATATTCCTCCACAAGAACCGATCGTGGGAACGTAGGAACCGATCTCGATGAATTCACGAACACAGTAGTAATTTTCGGTATTATGTTCGTGAATTCCCGAACACAGTAGCAATTTCGCTACTGTGTCGAAAGTTTCTAATATATTTAGGTTCCTATTGAAGCACGCCCCTATATATATATATATATATATATATATAAATACTACATAGAATTAATCTATAATGTAAAATGCATTATTCATTTGACGGTTTGGTTGTGTAGAATTCTAAACCATTTGATCGAAAGAAAATGAAATAATGTGGTATTGATTATTTCCAAATACCCCCCCCCCCCCATTTTTTACACACATCACGGCATACCTAATTTATATATAGTAATAAAAATACATACATATATATGTATTAAAATGTATATAAACCAAAATTAAATTGCTGATCACTCGGAACTAGATACTAATGAGCATTTGCTTTAGCGGTATTTCCTTCTCTTTCCTAATAGGGAAGTTAGAGGTTCAAGTTCCACCGGAGACAATATTCATAATTAGGAAAAAAATTTATCTTGTTGAAGACATCTTTGGCTTTAAGCCCTCTTTGGTATTCTTGTAAGCTCTAATTATGGTGTTTCGCGAGGGTGTAAAGATGAAGGAGTTAATCATTTCAAGGAATAAGGGGATATACATATATATAGCTATAACTTGTTTATCTCCAAATAGGACAACCAGAGCAAAAGAAGCAACATAAGATAAAAATAGGAGGAATGACTAAATGATGCTTGAGCTTTGAATTTAAGACCATGTAATACTGTTCACAATTTTGAGGAAACAACTTACCCAAATTGTTTGTACATATGAAAGAATCATATCCTGTTGACTTGAACTGTTATTATTATTATTTTTATAATTGACTCATTTTCTCGGTGTAAAAATAAAAGTGGAGTGAAATTACAGTGAATCAAAATGACGTTATTTGAGTGGAATGATCATACATTATTAACCTTTTATTACACAATCTGAGATGATATCTCAAAATGTGTGTCTTCGAGTGTAATTCACATGAAAGGACCTTCGGAGGACACTTTTCTCTTACATACTTAATAGAACATGTGTTGCTGGTTTTGTAGGTTACAATTGAAGTTCCTTATCTCCTCGCCCAGACACTCACATTTGTGATCATCACATATCCCATGGTTGGATACACTTGGTCTGCTTACAAGCTTTTCTGGTACTTCTTTGCAATGCTCTGTTCGCTGATGTACTACACTTATCTGGGGATGCTGCTTGCTTCATTGACACCAAGCTATCCAGTAGCAACGGTTCTAGCATCTGCCTTTTACATGTTATTCAACCTGTTCTCTGGATTTCTAATCCCTCGACCGGTAAGCCCATAAATCACCACATTGGTTAACATGTGCAAGTTGATTTATTAATGGAAAAGACTTAACTATAGGAGGGTAGTATTATAACTCTCTCTTCATGTTATGACTAGTATACCCCTAGGGCTTCCTCATGTATCTAGATATACATTATTATATTGTAGGGTTTGAACCTACTTTTATTGATATCAATTATAATGTATTTATAGATATATGAGGAAGCGCTAGGAGCATACTAGTCATAACATAAAGAGAGATTTGCAAGTTACAATACTACCCTCCTATATTAACTATTGATTCAAATGATGTACACAAATACTCATGACCTATGTTTGTATACCCATTCATATCTATATATTCTTGTTCAGGTTTTAAAACTGAATTGTTTTCTTTTTGCAGCAAATTCCAAAATGGTGGCTGTGGCTGTATTATATAACGCCTACGTCGTGGACACTTAATGGCATGCTTACGTCTCAGTATGGAGATGTACACAAGGAGATTATGGTATTTGGGGAAAGAAAGACCGTGGCCGAATTCTTGAATGATTACTTTGATTTTCACCGTGATCAGTTACCAGTAGTGGCAATTGTTCTTATCATTTATCCCATACTGCTAGCTTTCATGTTTGCATATTTCATTGGGAAGTTAAACTTCCAGAGGCGGTAAGTTCGATAGAGGCATTCATTGAGTATAAGGAAGCTTAATGGTGATAGTACTCTAGTTCTATATATGTATTATTATTATCTTTTTGTAAAGTGACATCATTAATTATTGCTATTCGAAATTTTGACATATTCAGTTTCATGAAATCATAGAGTAGGTATGTGTAAATTGATATGATTTCAGCTTTTAATTGCTGACAGCAATACAAATTTGTTCTTGTAACCATACTGTAAAGCTCTAGGCATTGTTGAATTTCCCCCAAAATCCTAACGCCGTCTACTTTCACTAACGTAAGTTCTGGGCTGGCGTTATTGAACGCTATTTTAAACCTAAATCCAGATATCTTCTCTGTTATTTAAAGTAAAGCCGAGTTTGTATTTTTAGATTGTCTAAAAGTAGACGTCTGCAACTGGTATGTATATGTTGATCAACTTATGTAGAAGGTACCTAGAAATGTGTAGGAGGTTTTATGCTTTTTGTGTTCCAGTGATTCGTCCCTTCATATATGTGCCTACAGTTCCAAGTCGACGAATAATACCCCCCCAGTGCGTTCCTCCATGGATGCCCTCAAAAACAAGTGTCCCAAGCTGTTGCTAGTTGAGTTGTAAGTTCTCTTTTGACAGTGTTCATCAATTGCACAACTTCTCATTCGGTGGCATTTAACTTGAGTTTGGTCCATTCTTCTTTACACGTTGATTCATGGCCTAGTGCTGGTGTGATTAATATTGCCGTATCTTGACCTATTCAAGAGTCGAATATATTTCACAAGTAAAACAGGGATATTGTGACATCACAAGTTAGACAAAATATTATTTGGATCTGAGTAGTTTTGTTCAAATTGGTTCCACGCTTATGCCTATATAATATAGAATGTTACAAACCTTTCGCCAGTTAATTATAAGAAAGGGAATTCCATGCCCCAGATAGAGTCAAGCCCACTCTATGCATAAGAAAATTTGAATATTAGCACACTAAATAATAGAGAGCTACAAGAATCTAATCTCCTCCCAGTTTTATGCAATAATGTCATTTTGATTTGGAAATGGAAGTGTCTGTTTAATGGAAAGTCAACCCGCCTGTCATTGTAACTTTAACTAATAGAATTCTAAAGCTAACAAAGTTTGACTATAAATAATAGAAGATTTTCTGTTTGTCTTCTACTCTATATATATATTTATTTGTAGGATATCTTGGATCGCATTATGCCTGCTGACAGCATTTTAAGTTGAACAACGAAATAAGAATGAAGTATTGCCTTACCTCATCACTCAAGTTTAAATGAAGTCAACTATTATTTACATGCTTAACATGTAAAAATGTCTCTCTGACTCTCCTAACAATAATGTAAGTCGGAATCTGCACAAAGCTCTGATATAGATCAGTGAGTTGGTTCTGAGGAGAAAATGTCCGTAAGAATTGAGCCTTCAGAGGTAGGACAAGGTTCGAGGTCATCTTTTCGACGTCATACCTCTAGTTTTCGGAGCAATTCGACTCTTAGTTCTTTGAAGGATGATGAGCTTCTGCTACAGTGGGCAGCAATAGATAGACTGCCAACTTTTGAGAGGTTGAAATCCTCTTTGTTCGGTGAAGATAATGGAGAGGGAGCGGACACTAAAGAAAGACGGATGATTGATGTTACCAAGCTTACAGCTCTAGAAAGGAATGTGGTCATTGAGAAGCTGATCAAACATGTTGAGAATGACAACCTTCGTTTGCTTCAAAAACTTAAGAAAAGAATTGAAAAGTAAGCATGCCATATCCTGTTAATTTATTTCATTATCCTGTACTCTTAACTATATGCATCAGGCATTTCTGCTCTGAATTCTAATAATAAGACTTTGAAACAAAGCTTTTCAATGTTTCAAGCACTAGAGCATTAACTATGTTCCCCTGTATTGTACCAGCACATTTGTCTCTTTGGTAGATGAATTTCTCTGTTAGGCCATAGTTTTATCAGTTTCTCTTTCAAGCATTTAAGTGCATTGTGGACTTAGCATTTAAGTTGGTTTTGTAGAGTGGGTGTAAAATTTCCAACTGTGGAAGTGAGATATGAAAATCTTCATGTGGAAGTAGAGTGTGAGGTGCTTCACGGCAAGCCCATTCCTACCATTTGGAATTCTCTTCAAAGCCTGCTTTCTGTAAGTAACTGCAATTTTATTGAAATAATGTTAAGGATTTACTGATGATTTATAGTGCCATGTAGTATAATGTAGACTTCATATTTGTGATAGCTAGTCGATCGATAGGAAAGTGTTTTATGGACATGGATTGATACAAGGCTATTCCAACTACTTCTAGCCATAGATCAACGCGATGGACATACTAATATTCAAATGACTAATTCCTTATTTTGGAAGTTTTCTGCATGTTGTTTTACCTTTTTTCCTCTATATGTTCCACTTACATGTTTTAAAAGTAAATTATGGCTGACAGTTCAGATTAGACTCACAAGTTTGATATAGCCAGCATAACCACACCCTAACTAGATGTGTTTGGAAGTAACATATAAACCTTCAACTTTGTACCTTATGCCTGGCTTAGGTTGCATGTAGGATTTAAAATCATTTCTTGTTAATCACCAGAAGGTGTTATCTGTTAGTTCACACAATATAATCCTGCATTTAGTGCCTTGTCCCTCTCACGGCTTTCGTAACCAAATCAAATGAAAGTAAATTTTCAGACCATGCTGTCTCTGACAACTGTTTGTTTAATGAAAGCTGATCAATGAAGTGTTAACTATATGTCCATGTAACTTTTTATGTGATTCCGTGAATTTCTTAGTCAACTGCTGCACATTTTCAACAGGGCATTGCAAGGGTAATTCCAGGTTTCAAGTCAAAGCATGCAAACATAAAGATTCTTAATGGTGTTAATGGTATCATCAAGCCTGGAAGGTACCAACAGAACACAATCTACTCTGTCTATTTACGTTTTCCCTCAATTGATGAAGTGCCATTCGAGTTACAAATCCATAAGAGTTTCTGTGGGCTTAAATTTGGCCACGTATTCTTTTACCGTTGCTATAGGCAACTGTTTGTTTTCACTGACTTATCTTTTTCATTTTATGCAATGTGATGTGGAATCAAATACTCCCTCCGGTCCTAAAAATGAATGTAAAAATTTCTTCTGACATTGAACAAAATTTTGAAACTCATTTTTGGGAGGGAGTAATTCCGATGATTATAATACTAATCTTCTTATCAATCACATCTAGCTAACATAAGCTTGTTCTTTGTGATTACTTACCTTCAATCGGTAACAAGCACCATTATTTTTACCCATTCTCTTCTTTACGTATACTTATTGTTCTTGGTTGAACATAAAAAATGACTGGCCTTCTGAGAGTTAATTCTGAACCTATGCATTTGGTAGTTTGCATCAAATGTTCATTGGGCTCAAGACATTCAAGTGTTTCCAAGGATTGATGAAATTCTGAGTCCCCACTTCTTGTTTTGAGATATTGAGCCTTATCTCATGAGCAACGGCTAACAATCTCTTCCTAACTAGATTTTGGTGGATCTCTACAATCACACTACTCCTTGGTTAGCAGTTCTATGTGCTTGAAGTTGGTTTATGTCTGTAACTTTCTACTCCTACTTTTCAAGAACGGTTTATGTTTCAACCATTTCCTGATCCCAGGATATTCACTAGATACATTTACTGTCACACATCTACTGAGTTTTATCCTTGCAACTAGCTGGTTGTTTCCATAGTGGATCGACTTACTATTGCACCAAAGCTCATCCTTAACTGCTATCTTATGATGCATTTTAATTTTCTTTTATATAAATATTTCGGAAGACATTTAGATATTCCTTGGTGAGCTATGATGGGCATATGATTTTCTTTTTGAACTTCTTGCAGGCTTACTCTACTACTCGGTCCTCCAGGATGTGGGAAGACCTCTTTTTTGAAAGCACTATCGGGAAATTTAAATAAATCTCTCAAGGTTTTCAAACTTTATCTTTAATATCATTTATTATAACACTAACAAGAAGACTATCATCTCTCCTTTAAGTTTATAGATCGATTAATTCACACACTTGAAAATGTCAGAGTAACTTCTGGTATTAATTTCATCGTTCAGTACCGAAGTTTCCTAGTCGTGATACCTCTTGGAGGTAATTAGATTTAGCTTGTCCATTCATATTATAAGAACTCAATGCCCTATTTACTAATTTTATTTTATCTAGCATAATTTCAAATATAGAATTGATATCTCAATCATGTGGTCTTGGTCAAAATTTCTGGTTCTATGATTTTGATATTTAAGTAGTTTTTTCCATCTGTTAGCTCTATCATACATGCTCCCAGTCTCTATCAATTACCAGAAAGTCTATGATCTTGTTCTACTTCAATAAGGTGCTATGAGTGACTTAATTTGAGTCCATGCACAATGAAGGGATAACTCTCTGAGGCATTATGGAACAGAAAATGTAAAGCCCAAAATCCTGGTTTCCCACTTCACCGCCTAATGTTCCACCTAGCACCAGGATCAACTAGTCCACTGCAGGCCTACCCTGATGTCCATGGATCATTCTAAGTTGTGACCCCGTCCCATTCGGAAAGATTTGGGAAATATCTGTAACTTATAACTGCCCCCCTACTAGCACTTAGGTCCTACAATCATCCGTTGATTTTGGGTGGGCTTGTGATGAGCTAGTGGACCCAGGTGTTTGGTAGGACAGTGAGAGGCGGTGAGCTAATTGACCTAGGTGTTCAGTGGGACAGTGAGAAGTGATGTAGCGGGGCTCTTGAACTCCGGCTTCGCAGAAGATGATGAAAAGAACTGAAAACTCTGGATACCAAAATACTTTAAATGATTCACTCTTGTTACTTTGATGTCTATTGAAGATGTTCCCTTAATGTAGTTTAGCGACATAGTCTAAACTGATTATCTCATTCATAAAAAAATGTTTCATGCTCTGATGAAATTATCAACAGCTAGGTTATTGTATTTTGCAGCTTCTTTTCAATGTTCTTATAGTTCACCATTCCCCTCACCAGGTTACAGGGGAAATTTCTTACAATGGATACAAACTGGAAGAGTTTGTGCCTCAGAAAACTTCTGCATACATAAGCCAGCAAGATCTACACATTCCTGAGATGACTGTGAGGGAAACACTCGACTTTTCGGCCTGTTGTCAGGGTATTGGAAGCCGGGCGGGTAGCACTCTAGAGACAAAATTAGCTCGTTATCCTTATAATGTTATCATAGCACTACGAGCTAACAGAGATTATTCTTTTGCTTGAAAGATATTATGACAGAGGTCACCAGAAGGGAGAAAGAAGCAGGAATTGTCCCGGATCTTGACATAGACACTTATATGAAGGTCTTCTTATTGGTTTTTTTGCATATACTTGTTTTTCTTCTTCCTTTTCTTTTTCTTTTATGTTTGATATGATTTGAAGGCAAAATTGGCCATCGCTGAAACTTGAATGCGGCTTAGCTTTCTCATAAATATATTTAGCATATATCTATAGCCTTATGGAATATGGACCATTATGGTCTATTGGTTTTGAAACCTCAAACTTCACTTATAAAACGAGAGAAAGACGCCATCTCTATTTACTGTGGCTGGGTTTGCTCATTCATGTACTTGAGAATGTTTGATCTCACAGGCGATTTCGTTTGGAGGACAAGAGACGACCCTTCAGACTGACTACATTCTAAAGGTAATCCTCTACCAAATTTGGGACATGAGTTCATTTGTGGCTGGACAAGGCACCATCTATGATTTTTGTCATTGCCATGGTCTCTCAGATTCTTGGCCTCGATATATGTGCTGAAACACTTTATGGAGATGCCATGCGAAGAGGTATCTCTGGTGGTCAGAAGAAAAGATTGACTACAGGTAGGTATTAATGTTGTATAATTTTCATGTATATTCTTCTGCTTATCGATGCAATACAGAGACATTCACAGAAGATGTACGCTGAATTTTACCTCTTCATATTGAACTGTAATTTTTCAATTTCATACATTCAGAACTCAACTAGCATCTTCTGTAGGGGAGATGATTGTTGGTCCTACAAAAGCTCTGTTCATGGATGAAATATCAAATGGCTTAGACAGCTCCACCACGTATCAGATTATTGCTTGCCATCAACACTTGGCACACATAACAGATGCTACTGTACTAGTGTCACTTCTTCAGCCAGCACCAGAAACCTTTGATCTCTTTGATGATGTTATCTTGATGGCTGAAGGGAAGATTATATATCATGGACCCTGTAGTCATGTGCTAGAATTTTTTGAGGATTGTGGGTTTAAGTGCCCCGAAAGGAAAGGGGTCGCTGACTTCCTCCAGGAGGTAACTTTGTTGTAGTTCATTATTATTCTGATTGCCATGCTCCATATTTTCATTAGATTTAGCAACACTATACTGACTACTTTTGCAGGTCATATCAAGGAAAGATCAAGCACAGTACTGGGACAAAAGTGATGAAATGCATAGTTATGTTTCTGTGGATACATTATCTAGGAAATTCAAGGAATCTTCTTTTGGAAAGACGCTTGAAGAGGATCTCTCAAAACCTTTCACACAGTTGCAGAGTCATAAAAATTCTATTTCGTATAACACTTACTCTCTTTCGAGATGGGCACTTTTTAAAGCTTGCTTGTCAAGGGAATTTCTTTTGATGAAGAGGAATTCTTTTGTCTATATATTCAAGTTAGTCCAGGTACGGTTTACAAATAAATTCTTTTTTTTTACTGTACTTCTTTCTAACCCTTCATTTTTTCCTGAAAAGCCATTAGGTTTCCATCTTCTATAACCTCATGACATGTTAATAAGAGTTTGAGTACTTTTTTTTTCAGCTTTCCATAGTTGCGTCTATCTCGATGACTGTCTTTTTAAGAACTAGGATGGGAGTTGATGTTGTTCATGCAAACAATTATCTGGGTGCACTCTTTTTCGCTCTCGTCATTCTTCTTGTTAATGGACTCCCGGAGTTGGCCATGACAGTTTCTAGACTTCCAGTTTTCTACAAGCAGAGAGACTTATATTTCTACCCAGCTTGGGCATACTCAATTCCTGCTGCCATTCTTAAGATTCCGCTTTCATTGTTGGAAGCTCTAATTTGGACATCACTAACTTATTATGTTGTGGGATATGCTCCTGAGGCAGGAAGGTGAGTATCTCGAGAGATGTTTTTGATTCGGTTGTCTTAAGCATGGCTAACCATTCATGTTAAATGTGTGTCTAATATATAGGAAAATTAATAGTTTTTGTGCATATAACTTTAAACTACAATCAGTCCACAGGTATATTGTTTATTTATCCGTACCTCTACACTTGGGTTTCAGGTTTTTTCGGCATCTAATTCTACTTTTTGCTGTTCACTTGACATCATTATCCATATTCCGTTTCTTGGCATCGGTCTTTCAAACTGTAGTTGCATCTACAACAGCCGGTAGTTTCTATATGTTGATTGTGCTATCATTTGGTGGCTTCGTTATACCATACTGTAAGGTTTCAATGCATCTTTTCCATTTGATTATTCTATTCAGTAATCTTTGAGAATGAATCAAAGAATGCATTTGGTTTCAGCCTCTATGCCAGCCTGGTTGAAATGGGGATTTTGGGTTTCTCCCTTGTCCTATGGTGAGATAGGCCTGGCTGGAAATGAATTCCTTGCTCAGAGATGGCAAAAGGTGAGCAGCTAAATTGAAAATCTGTTGGCTCCTTGAACTTATACGATCCGCTATCATGGCCTAACGTCTTATTATAGAGTTGTTCTAAGTTTTCCATTTTAAAGTATGTAAGTTCTGTGTGGAATGTTGATGAGAACTGCTGTTTCTTCCATCCTAATTTGTATCGTGCCATATGTATTCTTTTTCTATCTTTGTAAGCAGATGCTGCCTATAAACACAACCATAGGGAAACAAACGCTCGAAAGCCGTGGATTGGACTTTGATGCTTACTATTACTGGATATCACTTGGTGCTTTATTTGGACTCACAATATTCTTCAATATTTCATTTACCATGGCCTTGAGTTTCTTAAAGCGTGAGTGCGTTCTTCCTAATTTCTTGGAGGCAACTTAAGGAATAACAAGCTGCTTTATCTTCTTAACTCATCATGTTTCGTAATACTTCAGCTCCTGGTTCTCGTGCGATTATTTCAAAGGAAGCTCTCTCTCAAATTCAAGGAAAAGAAGGATCCAAAGATGATTCTCATGATGTGGAGAAGAAACGTAGTGCTAATATAACTATTGCAGAACCTTGTGAAGGTTCTTGCTTCCCTTCTTTTTTCTTAATCATTTATGGACTTCATTATCATTCTACCAGACACCCATTCTCAAAGTCTTCTCGTTGAACCCCCTGCATTCGTTCACCACACTAATTTGTAATTACGGTTGCCTCCTATACTTTTTACAGGTAGGATGGTATTACCTTTTGAACCACTAACAGTAGTCTTCCAAGATTTGAATTATTATGTCGACACCCCTTTGGTAATCGCTTTAACTTTTCTGAATTGTAGATGGATTTAGCTTGTTGGTAAGCATTCGTCATTTCAGATCTTGTTAAATGGATTGGTGTCTGCCTTTTCTTTTGGTGACAGGAAATGAGAGAGCGAGGTTTCACACAGAAAAGACTCCAACTTCTGCATGGTATAACAGGGGCATTCAGGCCTGGTGTTCTTACAGCCTTGATGGGCGTCAGTGGTGCTGGAAAGACAACACTACTGGATGTTCTTTCTGGAAGAAAAACAAGTGGCTTCATCGAAGGTGAAATCAAAATCGGAGGGTATCCTAAAGTTCAAGAGACGTTTGCTAGGATTTCTGGTTACTGTGAGCAAACCGACATACATTCTCCGCAAATTACTGTTGAAGAATCAGTGGTCTTTTCTGCTTGGCTACGTCTTCATCCTCAGATTGATATAAAAACAAAATCTGTACGTTCTCTGAAAGAGCTCGATTTAAGCACTCACCATTTTTACCACAATCATTTGCATTGCCTCCAACTTTTGTGTGTTTTTTTTCCTCAGGAATTTGTAAAGCAAGTCCTTGAGACCATTGAGCTGGATGAAATAAAAGATGCCTTGGTTGGCATGCCAGGAGTCAGTGGTCTATCGACAGAGCAACGCAAGAGGCTTACTATAGCTGTGGAGCTTGTGGCAAATCCCTCAATTATTTTCATGGATGAACCTACAACCGGACTAGATGCAAGATCAGCAGCAATTGTCATGCGGGCAGTGAAGAATGTGGCTGATACAGGAAGAACAATTGTCTGCACCATTCACCAACCCAGTATTGACATATTTGAAGCATTTGATGAGGTAAGTTTTTAGTAGCACAACCAAAAAATATATACTGTTGTATAAAATATATCAGAAATAGATATTAACAACTCAAAAGTTTATTAATCACCTGAATTATGGATGTTGTTGGTTCACATCAGCATGTTCTCAGTGTCTCACAACCATTTCAATATGAATGCCTATTTAGGAAGCCACCTTCCGCACTAGAGTTGGTAGACTATGATCCATTGCAATCTAAAGTTCTGTTGGTATATTCACTAATTAGTTTGATAAAAAAAAAAAAAAAAAACTTGAACGTTCAGAAATTTATTAAGCAAAACAGAAATAGAGAAGAGATTTGAAATCAAACCGAAATCAAAAATCATTTGAAAAACTATGGAGCGAGGTATGCTGGCTCCTGACGACTATACTCGCACTCGTTGTGGGATAGATACAACTTTTCATGTGGTAGACTTTATTTTTATGAGGGAGTCTTGTCCTCACTTATAAGGAGCTTATATTTCTTCCTCTTTTCTAATGTGGGATAATTGTTTAATATCCCACATAACTCATTCAATGTGACACACTTTAGTGACATTATTCAATTCACCTAAAATTAGATTTGACCAATTTAATGTCTCATATGGTATTCATGACCCTACCTTGGTGATGAAAATGTTTAGTGGTCCCATCAAATATTATTATTGGGACTCACTTAAATTATTTCTCTAAATTGGGAAAACCCCAATTTTTTCAAAACAAGTTCAAATCCAAAATGTTTGTATGTATGATAATCGTTTGATAGGGGACTTAACATAATTATGCTAAAGCGTAAGCTCTACAGTGCCATGCCACTAACCGAAGAAAAATATGAACTTGTGCTCGATATGGTTATTAAGTTATCAGGTCATCTAAAAGCTTAGTTGTTAGAGAAAGGCCCAAAAATGCATATAAAGCTTCACACTTCACTCATGTTTGAGGCGCTCACTTGTGGAGAGATATGGGTGTCACTCTCGTGGCATCACAAATCAAATGGTGTGCAGTGACAATATAGCGAGAAACAAATGCGAGCAGGTTGAATTGAATCCAAGTCCTTGTCAAACACGAGCTCTCATACCATATTAAAGTTTGAAACTCAACAAAGTTATTAAAGAGGGACTAATAATAAATATCAAGTGGTCACCACGTTCACTTTCTATATCCTTGGTACTTATATAAGAAAATATTCAAACTAGTATGTTCTTACTTCTTAGTTCTTACTGGTTTGTTTTTCATAAGAATTGCATACATGATAACATGAAGCTATCATGTACATCTTCTGATTAGTTAACTTTCTCGCATCTATATATGAGGACACATTGGTTTGAGCATGTTCAGGAATTCTTATATTTTCATGTATGATAGTATGACATTATTTAGGTAATTATAAGGGTGTAAGATTTTTGGGATCCATGATCACTAAAATTAAAAAACAAATGCTTCGTTCAGGTCAAATATGTGGATTAAACTTCTTACAGACTAAAAATGTGTACTCCTTCTGGCCCTATGGAAGAGTTACACTTTCCTTTTTTGCCCAGCCCGCTCAAGAGTTACACATTCCTTTTGGTTCACCTCATTTGGCCACACACCAGCCATACTTTATACAAGGAATGAATATGGTTCACACACTTGAAGGGCTTTAATGAAAATTACTCTTTTTCAACTCATTTCTTAATGTCATTGTCTATTCAAAGCGTAACTCTTTCAACGGGACGGAGGGATGATTAATAATTTTTAACCATCAATAACCTTACATCTTTTACTATGTGTATTAGAGTCGGACTCTATCACTTCTGAGTAACAAAATTTATTCACCTACTTTTCTGAAACAATTTGATACTACTTTTCTATTATATACTTTAATATTTCTTGCAGTTAATTCTCTTAAAAACTGGTGGCCATATGATCTATGGAGGATCATTGGGTCAGCATTCCTGCAGTGTAATTGAATACTTCGAGGTGTGTCTGCATATATATACCTTTTGCACTCGACGATGAAGTTTTCATTTGTTTTACTTAATTTAACATATTAGCTTACATGTTTTGGCAGGGTATTGGAGGGATCCCGAAAATCAGAGATAATTACAATCCTGCAACATGGATGTTAGAGGTTACTTCTGCATCTGTAGAGGATGAACTTGGTGTAGATTTTGCTCAAATATACAAGAACTCCACTTTGTATCTGTAAGTTCATAATCCTACTGTGAACAATATTTAAGTTTGCCTCTCATCTAGGGATCCCTTCATTTCAACTTAGAATCTAGATTAATTCAACTAAGAATAATCTACAAGTTCACAATCCTTCCCTATATAGAGAATCCCTTCATTCAACTTAGAATCATGTGTTGATGCCAAGTTGCCAGCCTGCTACTAGTTGTTATGAGAACCTATTGGGAGGATCCATATCATGCATCATGCTCAGTATACTTCAAGTTAACTACAAGGTATTTGGCACTCATGGATCAACTACATATGCCTCTTACGGACCTATCATGCCATTAATGCATCTGCATCTGGCTGCGCAGTCCTGTGAAGAAGCTGTGAGAGTTATGTTTAGAGTAGCATGCCTTTTCTCCGAATCCATTTTTTTTTTTTCGAAAATTCATTATACATGCTCCTCATGGGTGCAGTATTTGTGCTTCATGGCTCAAGTTCATATCAAGGACTTTAATTTAGACCATCTGCAGCTATTTCTTATTCAAAGAGTTGCTAGATTATCTTCAACTCTTAACTTCAGCGTCCACAGCAACAGCAGCCATATCCACATTACTCCTCGATAACCTCAAATAAATATCTTGCAATTTCTAATCTTAGTCAGATTGATTTAATTGGATTTTGCAGAAAAATGAACTTATTAGTGTCGTATCTTTGCATCATACAGCAATTTTGATGTTCCAATTTTGTCGGAAAAAAATTTTTCCGCCCCCCAAAGTATCCATTCAAATTCACTTTGCCCCCCAAACCGATACTTGCACCATATGACCCCCCCAATCAAAATACACGTCCCAATTAACCCCCCAAGCCCAATCGGTGGGACATTTCGGTGTAAAATCGGTAATA
>JAOWAN010000047.1:8125612-8138172 GCA_028566635.1 Lobelia cardinalis | reverse complement strand
TCTCTCTCTCTCTCTCTCTCTCTCTCTCTCTCTCTCTCTCTCTCTCTCTCTCTCTCTCTCTCTCTCTCTCTATTTCTGCTAGTAAACCTACCTTATAAGCTTTAATATGCCTTTACTTTCCGAGTATTTTAAGTGATTTCCAACATCAAAGATTGGACGTTAACTTACATCTGCTATATATTGGCTCAACTCAAACTTATGCTTTTGTATCATCTTTGCTATGACACCAAAATCAACATTTAAAATTTAAAATTTCATTACTTGCTCGTGTGTCTTATTTTCAGTGATGATACATTATTTTCTTGTGTTTAACTACAATTTATGACTAAGGCATTTAAAACTATGATGCTTTAAAGATAGAGTTGATCTATTGGTTTAGTTAATTACTGCTAAGGACAATGCATAATAAAGAGTGGTAAAGAATTAATGAAGTTAAAATTTTATGGTTTATAATGTACTTATACAAAATAGAGTTAAATCTAGTGTAATATTATATACATGCGTACACTATATGTAACTTATATTTTAAATATTTGAAGAAAGCTAATCATTTTTTTGAAGCAATTTAACAGTTAGCTAAAGCGATTCATAAGTAAGTATATATCCGAGGTCCAAATAGGGACTTAGCAATAAGGTTAATTTGGTCATTAAATTTTAATCATGATAACACATAATGATACATTTATAATAAAATTTTGAGCATCACATTAAAGTGAAGCATCCAAAGTATCCATTAGTTTAGAAGAAAGTTTGGAAGCATTATCCATCCATTAAAATAATTTAAAGAGGGTGGTTCATGAATCCAAAATAGTTGAGGGGGTGTAACTGTAAAGTTTACCAAAAATGGATCACACACCACCAAGAAGGAAAAACAGCAAATCACAGTCCCCAGATCTAGAAAGTGAGATGAGACCCATTTCCTACTCTATGCAGTCACGTTGGGTCTATAAATACGGACCCAAACTCTGAGGGAGAAACTCGCCCTGCATCTTTCTATCTCATCATTCATTCTTCTGAGTGTGTGAGAGAGAAAGAGAGCCCCCCAAATCTCTCTCCCTCCCTATCTAATTTCTCTCTCTTTTGCGTTTCGTCTTCCAAAGAGGTACGCGCCTACCCCCCCTGCTTCCGCTACTGCTAGATCTTGTCCTAGTTGACTCATTTGACTCGTTTTATGCTCTGTTCAGAAGTTCGGATCTGATTATTTTGATGAAAGATTGATGCTTGAAGTGTTTTGGAACTACTTTAGATAATGGGTTTTGGTTATTTGTGGGTTTTGGCTTTATTTTAACTACTGGGTTTTGTGGAAGGCTGCATTTTTAAGCTTGGAAATTGATTTTCTGTTGAGCCAATGCCGGTTTGGCTGCTAATTTGTTAGATCTAGGGTACTAATCGTCAGTACAAAGAAGGACGTAGATTATATACCAAGAAGAAGTTCTGTTTTATTGCGGAAAATGGTTTAATTACGGATCTGGTTCTTGTTTGAATATAAATTACATTTAATTGTAGATTTCAAGTACGCATTTTAAAATATTTAGCTGGATCTGCTTTGACTACTATTTTTCTGTGAAATTAAGTACAGAGTATAGGGTTTTGTTTCTGTGATTGCTGCTTATTTATTTGGAGGGATTGGGGAGGGGGTTTATGGTATATTGATTTTAACTTTTGTTCCATGTTTTTCACTTTGATTAACACATTTGAGCGCTTCCAATTAGTGATGAGAAGTGTGTAGCGGATGTAATCAGATAATATACAAAGTAAAAAATATGCGGTGCCATATGATGCATGTTCTATACGCCTATGAATTTCGCGGTTATTAATTTGACTTTTGAATATGGATATGATTGGCGATTTTTGGTTTAATAGTTGAGGACTAAAATCTAGGATTGTCCTGCCTGTGTAGTGGGGGAATCATATCTCTCTGATCTGTGCATTTGGAATCTTTACTGTTTTCGGTTCATTTATCTGGAATAATGAAATGCATACTTTATAGATCTTTATTCAATCTTTATTGTTCTGCTGTCTTTATGCTTTCCATTTCCACGCATTAGAGTACACTTTATTATTGTTCCACGGCATCCCTGGACCACTTATTCCATTAGCGCGGTGGAATATGTCACAGTAATTCAAATAGACCATGAGTAACTTAAAACTTCTGCGCAATCTTTAATAAGCATCCTGCTTTAAGTAGATTTTGGATCCAGCTCTATAAGGTCCCATCTGATTGCCTTCGTGTAGAAGTAGGAGACCCATCACTCTTTTGATCAAAATTAGCTTTAGATTGTATTTTGATTCCAGAAAAGTGCAAGGAAATTTCTGTTATATGTGCATTGATTGTTTTTACGTGGAACTGTTGTTTTGCAGCTAGGGAGAATGGATACTTTCCTTTTCACCTCCGAGTCTGTGAATGAGGGCCACCCAGATAAGCTCTGTGATCAGATTTCTGATGCAGTGCTTGATGCCTGCCTTGAACAAGACCCTGACAGCAAAGTTGCATGTGAGACTTGCACCAAGACCAATATGGTGATGGTGTTTGGTGAGATCACAACCAAAGGCAAGATTGACTACGAGAAGATCGTCCGTGATACCTGCCGGGAAATTGGATTCGTGTCCGATGATGTTGGTCTTGACGCTGATAACTGCAAGGTCCTTGTGCAGATTGAGCAACAAAGCCCTGATATTGCCCAGGGTGTTCACGGCCATCTTACCAAACGCCCAGAGGAGATTGGTGCCGGTGACCAAGGCCACATGTTTGGATATGCTACTGATGAAACCCCAGAATTGATGCCCCTCAGCCACGTGCTTGCCACCAAGCTCGGGGCTAAGCTCACTGAAGTCCGCAAGAATGGAACCTGCCCGTGGTTGAGGCCTGATGGCAAGACTCAGGTGACAGTAGAGTATTACAATGACAAGGGTGCCATGGTACCAATCCGTGTGCACACTGTCCTTATCTCCACTCAGCATGACGAAACAGTAACAAATGACGAAATTGCTGCTGACCTCAAGGAGCATGTCATCAAGCCAGTCATCCCAGAGAAGTACCTTGATGAGAAGACCATCTTCCACCTTAACCCATCTGGTCGTTTCGTCATTGGTGGGCCACATGGTGATGCAGGTCTCACTGGTCGTAAGATCATCATAGACACATACGGAGGTTGGGGTGCCCACGGTGGCGGTGCCTTCTCTGGCAAGGACCCCACCAAGGTCGACAGGAGCGGGGCCTATATTGTTAGACAAGCTGCCAAGAGCATTGTTGCTAATGGGCTAGCTCGCAGGTGCATAGTGCAAGTCTCATATGCTATTGGTGTGCCCGAACCATTGTCGGTGTTTGTTGACACCTATGGTACCGGAAAGATTCCCGACAAGGAGATTCTTAAGATTGTGAAGGAGACCTTTGATTTCAGGCCCGGAATGATGGCCATCAACCTGGATCTAAAGAGAGGAGGCAACAGGTTCTTGAAGACAGCTGCATATGGCCATTTTGGAAGGGATGACCCCGACTTCACATGGGAGGTCGTGAAGCCCCTCAAGTGGGAGAAGCCCCAAGAATAGGAAAGTCTGCCGTTGTAGGTGATCAATAATCTCTGCTTGTTTCTTGGTGTTGAAAAGGACTTACCAGCCTGTCTGTCTGTTTGCTTATTACTGCATTTTCTTCTTGTTTCTGTTTTTCTTCTGGTTGTCTGTCTGTCGTATACATGGGCAGTCTGGTCATAGTTATCTGGGAAACATGTAGAAAGGAGATGATGATGCCATATTGTCTATGCAAGAGAGAAGCTAATGATGCTTTTAGGGTCAAGCTTATGAGCTGGAGGTTTGTATTACTAATTTGCTTGTTAACTAAGAGATTTCTGATTGTTTAATTTGTCTCGTTGTTCTGCATTTTAAGGATTAGAGTTCTTTTGTGTTGAGAAAAACATTTACTAAGATGTAGTGGTCAGGGTCCAAGCGTATTAAATTGAGCTAGCCAGTTCAAGCTATTGAGTGTGATAGGAAGATATCAGATCACTTATTACAAGGCTTGCATTTGTTTTTCTCTTGCATTTAGTAGTAGATGAGAATGACAAAGTATCCTAAAATGCTGCTCATGTGATTGTAAGGCTTGCATTTGTTTTTCTCTTGCATTTAGTAGTGGATGAGAATGACAAAGTATCCTAAAATGCTGCTCATGTGATTGTCCTAAATTTCACCAATTAACGCCTCGTGAAAAAAATGCTAATTGCAGAGGTAACTATTTGTTCTGAAATTAGAGATGAGGGCTTGGATAAACACAGGTTTCGATAGGAAATCTTCATCTGAAAGAAGGATGGATGAATATGGTTGGTGAAAAAATGGGCGGGTGGGTTCATCCGTCAATGTACTGAATGTGTACATGGGGCTTATTTGGCCTGTGAAAGTAAAATTCTTGACATTAGACATCAAACACCACCTGATGGGATTTGCCTATTCTCAAAGCTTACATTTTTAACTATTGTTTGCTAACAATTTACTAGCTTTTCAATTTCCCACGCTCAACACGGGCTGTGCTAGTAAACATAGAAAACAAAGAGGTTGCATTATAAATAGTGTGACTTTAAAACAAAGTTCTAAAAGTAAGTGACTTAACTTGTTGGGTAATGATGTGAGGAGTCTCCAAAATTTCAAAAAGTTCCATAGTGTGAAGTGTTAAAACAGGGAGCTCATATTATTTCATGAGTGATACATTAAAGGAAAACCCAAAATTACCCAAATCTTTCAATCAAAATCATACACCGCAAATAGACTTCAGACACACACACACACACACAGATAGAGAGTGGAAGAGTATCAACAAATAAAGCATACTCAAAAGACCCCTCAGCTTTGCAGCGGATACTTTTCCTACCTTGGCCACCGAGACAAATCTCATAAGCTATTCATTGTTCTGACTATTGATTTATGTATGTTAATCCTTTCTCATCCATTTTTTCTAGATTGAGAATTAAGGATGTAACAGATATGAATCCTTGTCGCAAAAGATGAATATTGAACTGCATGAAGTGTTGCAATTCCTTCACAAGGAAGCCATCAATGGCTTCCCGGAAGGGTGCTTTGTGATGCTGCATTGAGCATAGTTACTGTGAATTGAAGATATGCACACACATGGATGAGAATGGTGTGAGTGGTAATGCAGCAGCTTGTATTTTCACTAAACAAACTCAAGACAAGCAGCATAAAGTTGATCAGGTACTGAGGTTAAATGGAGTACAGGCTCGACAGCTGAATGCACAAGTGACGGAAGCCTGGGCTTAATAGAATCTGTTATGCCCTTTATACAAGGGTGTGTGAGTGTAATTCTCTGTTTCCTAGTTCCTTAGTACAAATAGTTGTAGTGAGCCTCGTTGCAGCTAGATTCCTTTTTCCAAATTCAGTTAAGAGTTATATTTTCCCCCCTTTCCAAATTCAGGTAGACATAGTATGCCTCCTAAAAAATCTCCCTTGTTTCTTTGGGAAAGAGCAAACAATATGGTTATTTCCTGGATTTTCAGTACTGTTTCAGATGAAACTAGTAATAGCATGAGTTTTGTAACCACTGCACACACTGTTTGGAAGCAATTGAATGCTAGGTTATCATCAGTTGATACACACAGGATTTTGCAGTTAGAAAAGGACATATACAGGATACAGAAGGGCAATTCTTCTGTTGAAATTTATATGAACACTATCACTGGATAGTGGATACTGGGATGAGAGTGCAGCATTTACACAGAGTCACAACTTGTACATGCTCATGTAGTTGTGGTGCTGATACCGCACATGAGCACAGAGAGCAAAGGAAGAAACTGATGCAATTTCTCATGGGGTTGAATGACTGCTATGCACCAGTGAGGGGCCAAATTTGAGAACCAAACCTCTTCCTGATCTTGATCAGGCATATAATATGGTTAAGCAAGACGAAGGTTTAGGACATGGATACAATCCAGCGGTTAATTATGTGGCAGCACAATTCTCCACTAATGTGGACATGAATCATGGTAATGTGATTACCAATCTATTACAGGAAGCTTGGGGACTGGATATACTAGAACTACTTTTAAGAAATGTGTTATTTGCCATTATTGCAATTGGGAAGGGCACATTAGGAGTAAGTGCTACAGATTGGATGGGTATACTGCTGGTCATTCTGCTAACAGAGGAAGGGACTTGAGCAAACCTCAGTATAACAATGGATGAAAAAATTATAATCAGGGATATGGTTAGAATCGTCGGGGGTACAATAGTTTTCCAGCACAAAGAAGTCAAGGAGTTTCTGTCGGTGACAATAAAGATGTTACTTCTGCATCTGGTGGTAAAGCTATGCAAGTTATGACTCGGGGAAATGAAGGGAATGCAGTTGGTGGTGGTAGTAAGAATAGCTATTCATACAATGAAGCTCTCCAGTTACAGATGCAGTAGATGCAACAAGCACTTAGTACGTATGAACATGGGAAAGATACTCCTGAGGACCACCTTATAGCTCAGCATTCTGCAGGTAATGGATATGTAGCAGGTATGACTATCTCTTTTTCAGATACGTTTGTTGCAACAATTCATAATTCTTATACTTGGATATTAGACCCAGGTGCCACAGACCTTGCACTTCATAATCCTTGATGTATTCTATTATTCTTGTTTCTGTGCCTATCAAACTTTTTCTTCCTAATGGGATTTCTGTACAGTTAACTCAAATTGGTTCAGTATACGTAGTTCCACATTTCCATTTCAACTTGTTATCGATCTCTAAATTGATATCACAAACTTCAAGTGATGTCCAATTTACTAGTTCCAAATGTATTTAGCAGGACCCAAACAGAAACATATCACTGCCATTGATGAGATGGCTGCAAGGCTTTATGTGCTTCATAAAGATCAGCTTCATTCTCCCATATATGTGTCTTCTCCTCTCAACAATGTAATCCACAGAGTCAAGCCTATTGAGCAAATGCTTTGGCATCATAGACTTGGACACTCATCTTTTACACCTCTTCCCAAATTGAGTTGTCTACCAGTTTCTTTTCAAAGTAATCTTCCGATTGCATTTGTATTGTTTCCCTCGGCAAAACAACATATGTTGCCTGTTCCTGCTAGTACTTCTCATAATGTTGGTTTATTTCATCTCATACATTGTGATTTGTGGGGACCATATTGAATTTATAGTACAAATGGTTGTATTTCCTTCCTGTTGTGGATGATTTTTCAAGAGTTATATAGACATTTTTAGTGACTTCAAAGGATCATGCTTTCAAGTCCTTTGTTGCTTCTGTTCATACTCAGTTACTTCCAAAATCCTTAAATTTAGAAGTGAGATAATGGTAGTGAACTTTTCAATACTCCCTTCTTGATCAAGTTAGGCATACAGCATCTGAGTTCTTGTATTGGAAACCCCAACAAAATGCTGTTGTGGAGAGAAAACACCAACAATTGTTGGAAATTGGTAAGAGTCCTTATATTACAGTGAGGCCTGCCAATACATTTTTGGGGCTATTGTCTTTTGATATCTTCTTACATCATCAATAGGCTGACGTCGGTGGACATTGATTTCAAAACCGCTTTATGAGCACTTGTATAAAATTGTTCCTTCTTATGATCACCTGAGAGTTTTTGGATGTCTTTGGGATGCTTCTATCTACTCTAATGATAAGTTATCTCCCAGAGCACTTTAGTGTGTTTTCCTTGGGTATCCTCATGGACAAGAGGGCTAGAAAGTCTATGACCTAGCCTCCAATAAAATTCATGTTAACAGAGATGTAGTTTTTCATGTCCATCTTTCCATTGCATTCTCTTTCTTCTACAGTTACTCCTGTTCCTAATCCTGCTTCATGGCCCATTGATGATCCCTACCCATTTTCTTTTCCTCATACACAAGTTCCCACATCTCCTCCTACTCCTCTTACTTGTGATTCCTCTCCTTCTTGTGAGCACGGTGATACTAACCCTTCCTACCTTAAAAGTGGGGAGTGGGGAAGTGACTAAGGTGGCCTACCCATCGTGGTCCGCCTCATGTCTCATGTTGTGTGAGTTTAGAGTCACCACCTCCGTTATTTTGGACTTCGAGAAACAAGCCCTTATTAAGAGATTCAATGGTCCCGGGGCTAAGTTACAGCTCAGGAAGGGGTTAGGCATCCTCGCCATCCTAGAAACTAGGTTTCTAATGCTCCTAAGGTGTGTGCATTCTATGGTCAGAGTTGGTCAAAGGTAAGGGCCGGTGAATGCTAGGTCAAATGTGCTCAAAATAATATTAATGTTTGGTCTCTAAAAGAAGTGTTAGCTAGGGTCTTCTAATGGAGAATCTACAGGATTGGTCTTAGGGCCTATAGAGTTCAGAAATGCAGAGAAGTCAATCATTTGTAGTTCAAATAGGAGATGGGAAATAATGATCTTTTGGGGGTGTGAAGACCGGACCCTTAGGCTGCCTTTATACGTTACACATTTACGATGAATTAGGAGCCCAGGTCATCCTAGTTTGGGCAGATGGCCCGACTTCGTATGTCTAATCATTTACTATCATCATAGGCCATAGCTGAGTCTAGGATACATAGACTATGGATGTAGTATCAAATGCATATTAATCAATTGCTGTTGCATCATTTTTGAAGGTTGATGGAGTAGTAAGCGATGTGAATTCATGGATCAGAAATGCAACAAATGGGCTCATCAATGTATCGGGGAAGAAGATACAATGATAATTTTGACGGGTGCTATACTCTTCATAGCTGCTCAGGCTCTTTGTTTTCATTTCGACCCATGTATAGCTTCACAGATGACTTTTACGTACCTCCTCAATGGAAACACAAAGTCCGTACTTTTCATGACCACTCCATATTCCAAGTATTATTATTATGGAAAGTATGATACCTGCAAAGTTGGAAGGATTCGATATCAAGAAGGTCCAAGTTCTCCACTTATTTCTTTCTTACAGATGATAAAGATAGCTTATTCGAGAAATTCCATGCTAATTCAAAGTTGTTTCACCGGTGTTTCAACCTCGGTAGGACGGTACTTGGTTGCTTAAAGATCCCAAAGTTTAAATTTTCTTGTGAGTTGCATCTCTCTGATCATACCGGTTAGTTAGGCCTTTCGAGCCTCACAGGGAGCTCACTGAAATTTGGGTTGTCCCTGTGATTTTGTAGCCCTGTGCTAAAATTTGAAATTAGACAGCATTGTTCAAAATTTCTTTTTTCTACTAATAAATTAATTTTTTACTACGGACTTGAAATTTTTTAATTTATTTCATTTCAAATTTAACGTCTTCAGTTAAGTTGCATATATCCTCAGAGAACTAGTGGTGAGCTCAAAAGAATTATGTGATGTAAACTCTGTTTTATTTCAAGAAAAAGTGAATACAACACTAACAACAAATATATTGTAAAGTCCAGCTCTACCACTAGCCACCCCTTAAATTCCCAGAATAGTAGACTCTTATTCTAAAAAATATATATATTTATTTTGATTTAATTTATTTCATATTTTACTATATTATGTATCTAATTAAGCAAAATTAGACTAAATGACCAGATTCAGAAATCAAAACTTGGCCCCCAAAATTTGGAGGCCCTGTGCGTTTGGGCGCCTTGAACCCCTCAGGGATGGGCCTGACAGGAATGCTGGAATCTCCCCGAGGGGATGAAATATGTGTCCAGATTATCCTGAAGAGTTTTTATCAAAGTTGATGAAGAAGGGATTGAAGCTGCGCGACCTACATGAGACTGGTAGGCGGTGGTGATGGAGGACCTCCACCTTTGAGGTTCATTGCAGACCATGATTTCATGTTCATAATCAAAGAAAGAGATATCTGGTACTGCTGTGCTTTTTGTTGGTTCAGTTGGAATTACAAGCCAGGAAAGTTCCATCAGAACCCTCTTTCTAAGCATATCAAACTTGACATTGTTAAGAGTTACTATTGCATTATAAATGATGAAAACTATTTGAACTCCCTTTGCTACAACTGTATTTGAAGTAAGTAAACCATTTACAGAACAAAAAACTCTGAACTTCTATTGACATGGAAAGTTTGTATTAACAGCACATGAAATTTTCAGCTCAACTACACAAGTCGCTAGCAATTCTATCGTTCCCCTACCTTAAATCATCTGAGTGGCACCACTGGAGGGTTTGTGATGCGTACTGTCATCTGTTGCGTAGATCCCATGCTTGGTCGCATCGTATGCCTCACCATCTCCCCACAATGCATATGCCTCTTCTCCATGCACAGCATCATCTCCAATCTTCAACATTTCTTCAGGCATGCGCAATGGGACTACAAAACTTATCACGACGCATATAATGGAGGTCACCACTATGTTCCATCCAATGATGAAGCCACCACCAACAATTTGCTTAAGAAACTGTACCCCGCCAGAACCACCATAAAAGCCTCCCCTCGATTTGGTGACAGGCAAAAAGAGGGAGCAGAGTGTGGGTTCTGCTAACAGGCCAGTAAGAATTCCCCCGAGATAACCAGCTACTGCGTGAGTGTGGAACACACCTAGCGTGTCATCTATTTTCTGGAGAACAGTCCATTTTTTGTGAATAACCATCATAGTGAACCATGGAATGCTGCCCGATAGAACCCCCATGATTATGGCCGCCCATCCTTGAACAAGACCTGTTGCAAATAGAATCATATATTAATTTCTTCACAAGACGTGTTCCATTAACTTTTCGCCCTTTGAGTCTTGCTGATATATCATGGGTTTCTCTTGTCGAGCTTTTGAAAATTCAATCTGTTTAAAGTTCAAAATTTTAAAACGAAGAGCTTAAAACACTACACTTTGAAGATTGAAAAACTAGATTATTGATAAATATCTGAGGTTTTAAAGCTCTCAATTAATATGATTTTGTGATACGGTGTGCAACGCTGTTTGCTCAAACATTCAACAAGACTGATCGTCATTAGAATTGACATCTTGATCATGTGCAAAGTAAGAGAAAGAGCCAAAAGGGGCAGCCATTTTAAATAGGGAGATGGGGAAAAAGACCTGCGCCGGGAGTGATGCAGACGAGGCCGGTGATCATGCCTTGAACGGCTCCAATAACGGAAGGTTTACCAAAGTAGATGACATCAAGCCAAGTCCAAACGAGGAGGCTAGTGGCAGCACAAATGTTGGTGTTGAGAACAGCAATGGAGGAGTCAATGTTGGCGCTGTAAGGGTCTCCGCCGTTGAAACCAGCCCACCCCATCCATAGCAGCCCCGCCCCTGCCAACATTAGTAACACATTGTTCGGTGGAAACCGCTCTCTGTCTACAGCCAGTCTCGGCCCCACCTGCTCTCCCACCACAACATATTGAATCACCAACAACAAGGTAAATTAATATGAAAAGGATCATGATCTTTAATTAGCGTGTAGTACATGGCACCAAAATGTGTAGAGGTCAAAGATTCACAAGTCGACAATGGCCAGAAAAAAAGAAAACAAAGAGAGAAGGAGAGCTGACCCAGTAAGCAGCAGTCAAGCCGGCAATCCCCGAAGACAAATGAATAACATATCCACCCGAATAATCCATAACACCCCAGTGAAACAAGAACCCACCACCCCAAAGACTGAACGCCCCCACCGTGTAAGAAAATGTCAACCACAACGGCACAAACATCATCCACGCTTTAATATTCATCCTCCCCAACAACGACCCCGCCAGAAGTATCACCGCTATCGCCGCAAACACGCATTGAAACCACACCTGTTAAGTATAAATGTACTTGGTGCCCTTAGAACACTTGTTAGCACTTTCTAATAAAAAATAAATAAATAAAGATACCGCACCATCGATGCCATCGGATAATACGGCTCCACCATCGCGGTCTCCACCGTGCCGTCACTGTAGTAGTGTGTGCTCGCAGGCAGTGCAGCCTGCTTGAGTAGGAACTTCTGGCCAAGTGCTGGGCCGGCTTTGCCCCAAAAGGGTAGGAGTTTTTCGCCGAAGGACATCTTGTAGGCCCATGTGACCCAGCAGAGGACAACGGCGGCGAAGGCGTAGAGGGCCATGAAGGCGGAGTTGACGGCCCATTTCTTTTTCACTATGCTGCCGTAGAGGATGACTAGGCCCGGGACGCTCTGGAGGCCAACCAGCGTGGCTGATATCATTTGCCATGCGTTGTCTCCTTTGTTTAACCAATCCGGGACTGCGAGGGATGTGTTAGCTTGGTATGCTATGGGAACTGCTGTCGCCATAGCTGGCTCGATCCCTAAATACTCTCTCTCTCTCTCTCTCTCTCTCTCTCTCTCTCTCTCTCTCTCTCTCTCTCTCTCAGTACAGACTTTGTATCAGGAATTGCAGTAGCCTAGTTTTGGAGGGAATCTTGAATGGCAGAGGAAGCAGAGGATTGCTGGGGTTAATTTGAAGGAAGACTATCTACTGGAGTGTATTCAAAGTACATGTGAAGGGGGTCTTTAATTAATCCAGCAAACCATAAGCATTACATTGTATTTTATTACGTTTACCGAGGGTAATTTGCGTTTCCCCTTCGAGGTTTGGCTAAATTTCGTTGCCCCCCCTCAGGTTTGGCCATTATACACTGTCTACCCTTTTTTCAATAAAAAGTCTTTTTTGCCCTCAAATAATCTTATAT
>JAOWAN010000047.1:8086481-8098975 GCA_028566635.1 Lobelia cardinalis | reverse complement strand
TTCCCTCCAACTCCTAATTCAAATATCTAGTATCACATGGGTTAATAAACCCACTTTCCTTTTCTTTTCTCTTCCATATGGGATAAGTTTTCACACATAACTAATATATGAACCTAACTTCCAACAATTTAGGGCCATAGAAATCAATTGACGTAAATCTAATTTCTAGTTGTTTAAATTTGATTATTTCTTAGTTTTTCTTAGTAGTTAACTAAATTCTCACAAATTTGAAGACAATCTAATTTATAACTATACTTTTATCAATTCGTTTAATTTTGATGAAAACATCTAACACTTAACTAAGAGTATAATTAAAATTTAAGTACCAAACATAAATAAAAAATAATTTTTGAACCAAACACTTTTTTAAATAATAGTTTAGAGACCAAAAATTTATTTAACCCATATCCTTCGAAACCCATATATACACCAACGTGGGTCTGTGTGTTACATACTCTAGAGCTAAATTTAAGATATTCAATTGAATCATACACCTTATTCTTGACAATGAAAGCATA
Source organism: Lobelia cardinalis (assembly GCA_028566635.1). Lineage (NCBI taxonomy): Eukaryota > Viridiplantae > Streptophyta > Magnoliopsida > Asterales > Campanulaceae > Lobelia > Lobelia cardinalis. The sequence continues at coordinate 8,098,457 of JAOWAN010000047.1, read as the reverse complement.
TATACTTTTCACTACGATTTAATAAGAGTGTGCATATCATATCTAGAAAAGAAAAGTGAGACATTCCCCTTTAATGTATGTTATCATGTGACTGCTTAATGAACGACATCACTTTTTTTTTTTTTTACATCAAAGGGAGAAAGAAAAGAAAAAAAAAAGAAAAAAGAAAAAACGATTACACAAGAATCATCCTACAATGGGTTACACCATCGTTGTCTTCCTTTAACAATTGCTTAATCTCATCCGGTACTTCTTCGAACCATTGGAATAGCTGATATTGGCTAAATGTTAATGAGGTCATCATGTCTGCCGGAAAATTTGCCTCCCGATAAATCTGAAACACATTAATTCTCCAATTTTTAGCTATATAACCTTGAATACTCTTCACAAGATCCATGTGATGACAGGACTCCAGCTTATCCTCTGTAATAGCATTTGTTGCCACACCGTTATCAATTTGCAGCTCCACTTGTTTATCACTTTGATTGAATATTACAATATTATGTGCAAATATGCGCGTGTCAAAATGATTAATATTTACAAAGGACAATAGTATTACTCTTTAAATCATAAGGTATTGATCAGGGCCGTCTCTAGGCATGGGCGAGGTGGTCGACCGCTCAGGACCTTCAAAATTTAAGGACCCCAAAATTTATAAGTCTAATTTATTTTTATTTGATAATTTAATTATAATTTTATTTAACTAAATTTATAATATAAAAAATAAAAAAATATCGATAAATTAATTTAAAAAATTATTCTATTTTGTTTCAAAATATATATTAATTATTTTTGTAGAGGTGTTTCAAAGGAAGTATTTTTTTTTTTGAACAAAAAGAAAGAGTTTAAGTTACAAGTTTTTTTGAACCAACAACTAGTTCTCATTTTTATTCACGTATTAGTTAAGTCAACTAATTTAGATATTTATTTTGAAATAAAAAATATATTTATGTCGATTATAAAAATTTAATTTAATATTATATTAATATTCCCTCCGTCTCAAGTTTAACTTAATATATATTAATACTTCCTCTGTCTCAAGTTCAATTTAATATCTATTAATACTCCCCATGTCTCGTTTTTTTTTTCTTCACATTATCTTTTATTGATATTAAGAATATAACTTAACATGTTTATACCATTAAAATATTAGACTGAAATTAATCAAAAAAAGCAAAAAAATAATTTTGACCGATTAAAAATAAAAACAAATAATTTTAATAAAATCAAAGAATAATAAATGTTCATACATTAGGGGCCTAATTTTAATGATTAGCACAGGATCTCCTAAATCACATGAACGGCCCTGGTATTGATTAAAGACTTATAATTTGATGTGATAACATGTCTGAATCTCACATTATGTAGCATATTATTTCTCAAAACTCAAAAGATAAAAATAGAATGTTGTGGTTATCGTCCGTATAAACAGCTTTATATTCACATATATTTATATGCATTATATATGTCATGAATAGACCTGTCAATTTGTTACCCATTAACTCATTTAAACCCGCTTTAATCTGCTAAACAGTTTAACCCATTTCAACCAATTTAATTGTAAAATTGTATATTAGAGTACGTAAAAAATATTTTTTTTATGCGAAAGAGTATTCAAATGATAATTTAATTTTAGCTTAACCTATTTATTACATAATTGAGTTGATTGATTAATTAAATGGGTTATAATAGGTTGAACCCATTACAACCTGTTATTTATTGTAACTCAACTTATTACAACCCATTTAACCCAAATTGACAGGCCTAGTCATGAACAACGATAACAAATTCATAATTAATAACAATGATATTTTTTAAATTTGGTTACAAATTTCAATATATAAGAATATAGAATGTTGTGTGTTTGCAAAATATCACCATTCTTTTCTCAAACCCATCAATATTTAACGTGCAACAAATATCCGCTTTTCTTTGGATTCTTAAATAAATGTAAATGCAGAGAAAAGTAATGACACTTTTATGAACAATGAGGTCACAAAACTTGAAAATGTAAAAGAGGAATCTTTTTGAGAAAATCACATAGGTTGCGTTCTCTTGGGTGATTTTCATTCAGGATTTCTGATTTCTGATTTTTCTCTCTCATTGGTCCCACACTTTTTCTCTCTATCTCTCTCTTACTTTTTACTATAATCATTACAAAACTCCAAAAACCAAATCAAAAAATCACTCATCCAAACGCAACCTATATACTTGTACTCCATATTATAAGATAGCTCAATTCATAATCGTAACATTCAAAATAGTGCTTTGAAAATTTGTGCACGACTTGAGTAAGGGTCCGATCACGAAGACAATATATGTTAATATGAAGTGATATGGTACTGTTTACAAATATGAATATGAAATGATATGAGTGATATTAGTTTATGAATTAAAAGACCAATTTACCCTCATGATGTGAAAGGTTTTAATGTGATGTGAGGATAGAATGTGATGTGAAAGGTTTGAATGTGAGGAGAAAATTGAGAAAAGAGGAGAGAGAATGTGATGTGAAAGGTTTGAATTGATTTGTGAATGTGTGTAGGTATATGAGTAATAGATGGAAAGTGTTTGATATTGATATATGATATTGAATGATATTTGAGTGTGATATTGATGATATTAGTGATGTTAAGGATATTGGTGATATAGATGATACGTGGTAATATTAGCTTTATGATCTGATCCTAAAAAAGTTGTTTTGGAGAGTGTACATCAAGTGAATCTAGAGAAAAAGAAAAGAAAAGGTATTTTGAGAATTTATACACGACTATGTATCTTATTGTACACAAATTTCAAGAAAAAAAGAGATACGGATCTAATTGAAAAAAATTGCTCTCTCTCACTCACACTCACACACATACAGATACATATTTAGGATACGTTCACTGTCTTATTTTTTAAACACTTTTTATTTAAAAAACAAACTAAAAATACAATTTTTAAAACACAAGTTTTCTCTCTACCTACTATTTTTATATATCCTTATATCACCTTTATATCCTATCAAACATCATATCAAATTACAACTATCACCATCTCTCTTTTTCTCTCTCCATCACTATCATGTAATTTTTTAAAATTCAAAGGGCAAAATTGTAAAACTCCTACAAAACCAAAACAAACACAAAATATAAACAAAAATAAAACATATCAAAAAATTCAACATCCAAACGCACCCTTATAATGATTAATAACAGTCAGGAATCAAATCAACCCATCACACATTATTTTGCCTTTTCTTTTTCTTATTCTCTTTATAACTTTTTTGTATATATATTTATTTAATTTATTTAATTGATAATTTTAATATTTTATTTAATTTATATATAATATTTTTTAATTTCATAATTTAATTAATTTTTAACTTCGTACCCCCAAACACCAGCTATAGGGAAAACCAAATTAGTAATCAAGATAACTATTTTTAGGTCTAACGACCTCCTTTTCCCAAACTTGAATATTGGGGTAGAACTGAATAGGGGAGTAGCAGCATTAAAGAATGTTTGTAATATATGAAACCTAAAGGGTGTAAAGTGAAACGTTCGCTAAAAATCCCGAACAGTCCCAACTCTCTTTAGTCCACAAACTCTACAAACCCCCAACCGGCGGACCTCCGTTCATATCCTCTCCGGCGTCGTGGTTACTACTTTCCGGTGGGGTCCTTAACGTTCTCCGGCTGCTATCTTATCCGCAGCCTCTATTCTCCAGTCAATCTCCACAAAAAAAAATAAAAAATGGAGGTTAATTTTTCTATTTTTCGAAGTTCTTCTTCTTCTTCTTCCTTTTTTGAGTTGACTCAATTATACGTATGCTGCTGCTGTGTTATGTGTATCAGTTCTAGTAATTTGACAATTCGATTAATTTAACTTTCGAACATTCGTTCTTTTCTAATTTGCTCAATTTTCTAATAATGCTGCCTGTATTACGTTGAGTAATTTGACATAAGTTTGTGCATTGAATCTTAGGTTTCAAAAGACACTCCCAAATAACCACCTACAAATCTTATCTTATTTTCCCCAACGCTCCCAACGGCGACCCCAGTGTCGACCTCGTCTCGTACGACGCCTTCCATGCCGGCGGCGGCTCTCCTACCGGCGGCGCCTCTTTCAACGGCAGTAAGTATCTCTCCTCGCGCTCTACTCTCTCTCTCTCTCTCTCTCTCTCTCTCTTCCTATCGTTCTCCCTCACCACTCTTTTGACGGTCCAAACTCCAAATTTGCTGCTGATTTTGAATGACTTACTTCTGGAATCACAAGCCAATTTAACAGTGTTGGGTTTACAGTTGTGTGGAAAGGAATGAAGAAACTTTGGAGTAAGGGTTATGGCTGGAGGAACTATCTCAATAATTGTGTTTATATTTAGTTAAGGTCCAGAGCTAATGCAAAGATGTTGATTTAAGGGAAGAAGAAGACCCAATTTGGAATATTTGAGTGTATTTACAATGTGGGTTTGAGGTGGTATTTGGGTTTTGAGATTTGATTTGTATTTTGTAGTTTGCAATTTGAGTTTGTAGGTGGGTGTTTTGAATGCGGCTTGGTTCTTGGGTCTGTCGGTTAAATTTGTTCAGATGCATTTAATCAATACCGTAAAAAATGAAAGCTTCAAGTTTTCTTTCCTTTTGGATTTTCTTGTTTGTTTTTTTTAGATTAGTCTGTGTGTGTGCGTGTACCATGTGTATGAGTTGCTGGTTTTGGTGCAAGAGGTTGGATTTTGATTGGATTTTTTAAATTCGATCGGAGTAATTGGTTGCTAGTGACGGGTGGCAATGGTGGTGGTTGTTGGTGAGTGGCAGTCGGTGTTGGTCAGTTGCTTGTTTGTCAGTTGCTTGCGGGCAGCAGTGGTTGAAGCAGTGATTGAGAAACCGGGGGAAGATTACATTTTGGTTTATGGGTTCAGTTTTTTGGGGAGGAGGTATGGGTTCAATTTGGTGGGGGATGTGGTACGGGTTCAATTTAGAAGGGAGGAATAATGTTGTGGACAGCTAAAGAATAGAAGCATTTTTAAATTTTTGAGATGAAAGAGGTGGTGATTAGGTAGTATGGAGTTGGGAAGAGTAGTTTCTTCCGATGTTGGGTAGAATTGGGAGAGGGGAACAGTCATAAGAGGAGGGGGTTAGAAGATTTTCAAAGATTTAATCCAAAAAGGATGAAGGGCATGCATAGTGACAAAATCTTTACGTGCCACTCATGTGCCTGTTTTCCTTGAGCTTCTTACCAAAAATAAGTGGTGGGGGTAGATTGGGATGGATTTATACATGGGGGTGTCATATGGGCCGGATTTTGTTCCGGGAGTGCAGTGAATTTGGGTGGATACTTTGGGGAGGGGGAAATACTTTTTCCACTATTTCTAGGTATAACGACCCACTTCTCCCAAACTTGATATTGGAGTGAAGTAGGGAGTAGTAGCATTACAGATTGTGTGTAATATATGAAACCAAAAGGGTGTAAAGTAAAACGTTTGCTGAAAATCTCGAACAGTCCCAATTCTCTATAGTCTATCATCTCTGCAACCCCCAACCGACGGACCTCCACTCATACCCTCTCGGTCTTTATGGTAACTACTTTCTGGTCGGGTCCTTAATGTTCTCCGTCTCATATCTTATCCGCAGCCTCTATTCTCCAGTCAATCTCTCACCAAAAAAATTAGGTTAATTTTTCTGTTTTCCGAAGTTCTTCCTTTTTTGATTTTACTCAAGTTTACTTATAATGCTGCCATGATGGAGGTTATACATGTATCAATTTTAGTGAATTGACAATTTGATTAGTCTTACTTTCGAACATCATTATTTTCTAGTTTGCTCAATTTTCTTATGATGCTACTATTTTGTAGGTTATGCCTGTATTACGTTTAGTAATTTGACATAAGTTTGTGAATGAATCTTAGGGTTTCAAAAGACTCTGAATTTATTTTGTATTTAGGGATAGCAGTTTCCTAAGATTGATTATACTTGTTTCTTTTATATTGATGTTTGAAGTTAAATTTGGTGAACTAAAACCCTAGCACGTCCTTTGTGGTGAACTAGACTGGCCTTTCGATTATCAATTGTGCTAGTAAAATTTATTTCTTTCAGAATTCACAGATGGATGCAGCAGTAGATGATGCACCAATTCCCAATTTGAGGATGATGGAATCAACAATGTCCGAAGGTGAAGATGGCGCTGATGTAGAGGAATTTGGGCATCGTGTTGATGAAATGTTCACCACAGTTGATAAGGTAAAAAGGAATGGTTTGCTCAATTTTGCAAAAAGTTGCAGCACATGCACTTCCAGCACTATTATACTAGTTATTTGAAGTACTACAACTGAAATTACATGTTGCTATTGTTCTCCACTAGCTGGGTTTGGTTTATGCCAATGTATCTTTTAGGCTTATTTATTTTGTTGGCCGTAACAATTATGCTTTTGATTTAAGCAAATAGTGTTGAAGTAACTACCAGTAACTGATAATTTCGAAGAGAATATCAATTGTTCCGAGTAATAATCATACACTTTTAATTTTCTATGAAAGATATTTAGATTTCAGCCAAAATTATGTTTGTTGTGTCCTGCATAATACTTATGGTATTATGTTGTGGCTGTTATCAATGAGAATCTTTATATAAAAGACCCAACCAAAAGCTAACATTTTCAATCATCATGAAGATGAAATCATTTGCTCCATTGATGTTCATAAGTTTGTTGTTTTTTATGAAGACATTAAGACCAAAATGGTAAGCTCTATACATAAACAGTTGATCACCTAGATTTTTTGACACGTAAGCTGCTTGGGAAATGAGATGAATTGTGCTAATTGATAATCACAAGTATGTTAGTTTATATGAGGAAACATTTGGAACAAATTTGTTAATTTGCGTGAGTGCATAAACGATAGATCACCTGGTAGTGTTTGACATGTGGTTTTTCCTAGTTCCTCTTCCTCATAAAAGTATTTCGGTGATCATTGAGAATCTTAATATAAACTCAAATCATTTTGAAAATGAGATAAATTTTACCAATCGACAATCACAAGTATGTTATGTTCTGTCTGGAGACATTTAGGAAAAATTGTTAGTTTCCGTCAGTGTGTCAGCGCATAAACGATAGATCACCTGGTTTTGTTTGCCACATTGCTGTGATCATCGAGAATTTTAATATAAAGGACCCATGAAAAGCTAGTGCTTTTTTCAATCATTTCGAACATGATATAAAATTTTTCATTTGATAAACATAAGTATGGTATTTTCGATTAAATAACATTTAGACCAAAATTGTGATTGTATATGTCTATGCATAATAGTAGGTCACCTTAATTGTTGGACTCGTGGTTTTCCAAGCTGCTCATAATGGTATTTCTGTGATCAACGAGAACCTTGATACGAAGCACCAAAAGATCGCAGTTTTCATTGTCATTCCTATCATGAGATGAGTTGTTACAATTGATAAGTATAAGTATGTTAGTTCTATAAACAATAAATCCAAATTGTCACTCAGCATGTCTGTTTACTGTGCATAAGCCGTAGATCACCAGGAAGGGTTTGTGTTGTGGTTTCTCAAAGCGTCATAATGATATTGTTGTGATTAATGAGGACCTTTGATATAATGGACCAGTGAAAAGCTAGAGTTTTCAATGATAAAACCTTACCCTGTAATTGCCACTGGGATTGTGTGGTTATTATGGCACAACATCAAGCTAACCTTTACGAACTTTGCCAGGGTTTGCTTTGACAGATCTTTATTCTTGTCATGGATTGTCTAGCTGTGTTTGGTTTATTTATGTCTGTTTTAGTTGCATGTTGTCTTCCCTATTTTCCCATTTTTGACTGAGGTGGAAAGCTGAGATTGGCAGAGCCATAGAAATCATTTAAGGTTTTCAGATACAATTTTTGAACTTAAATTTTGTTGTTAACAAGGTGGACATGCTTTCCATCTTCTAATGTTTTTTTCTGACTATAATCTTCTCTCTCTGCCATAAAGTAGGAATCACATTGTGCCACTTTTAAATTTCATTTGTGGTTACATTTTCCTGACAATTTGATCTGCAGCTTGAGCAACGGCTGAGCGAGGTTGAACAGTTCTACTCAATTTCAAATAGAAAGCAGTTAAACACTTCTAAAGGTAGTTCAGTTGTCAAGGACAAAGATAAGGATAAGCAGATTGCTGGCTTTAAAAGGCGGCAAGTGGATGCGTCACGTAGAGAAGCAGCTGCTGCAAAGAGAATGCAAGAGCTTATGCGTCAATTTGGTGCAATATTACGTCAGGCAATCACAAATGCTTTGCACATACTTTGTTAAATTGGTTATTTGAAGTTTGAACTGTGCTACTGGAACATTTTTCGTCACCGTGTTTCTCTTGATCACTTGTGATTGCATTGAGATAGGACTAGTTAATTGTTTTAAGTTTGTCTTGTAATGCTTTTTGGAAATTTGTGGCATAATCTGAAAGGTGTAAATGGCTAAAATATGAAATATCAGAAGAAGAAATGTTACAAATATAAAGATTTATGAAGTACAACAACTACTCTTAGTACTCTATCCATAAAAGTTTAGTCATATTAAATATGGTTTTACTTTTAAAACAGCTAAAATACATATGATACATTTGCTTTATTATATATTGAAACACTTGGTGATTTTCAATTTCAGTTCAGACCACAAAACAATCTGCGAAAATAGGTAACTTTTTCCCTGATTGTATGTCTAACATGCTTGTAATAAGAAAATGCATCTAACCTTTTCCAGTCTGCAGTCAGTTTAGATGACACAATCTGCTAAAACAATTATATTCTATTCCAGTCTCCATCTACATTGGAGTGAAAGTTGATTATATGAGTGATGGGACAATTAAAATGCATGATATGTATTTTGTGTATGAGTGTATTGCCGATATAGTAACCGATGCTACTCTAACAATTATATGTAGCTTTTACTAGACTTGATCAGTATATAGTTCTTAAGAACCTTTGTTTGTATGTTAATGATCATTGCAACTAATGATAATGGAGGCACCGTGGAACAAGTCATTCCTGTGTGCATAGATATCAGTCAACTGCGACACTATCTAGTTTATGCTTTTATGTATCCTAATTCCTAACATATATGCTTCGTGACATATTCCTTTCACTTGTTATTTTGATGATTGCTTAACTTATAGCATGCAATTGGCAGATCACTCAACACAAGTGGGCTGGTCCCTTTATGCAGCCAGTGGATGTTGTGGGTCTTGGTTTACACGATTACTATGAGGTAAAACATTGGTTTTGTTCTCATGTTTCTGAACACGTGTTTATTATCAGTGTCACCTTTTCTATCCCTCACTTTCATTCATTAAACTCTTAAACAGTCCCTTAAAAGAAAGGACTGTAAGGGATCATGGATGTAGTGCTTTTTCAAATTTGCCACAATAAGGGGAAAGAAAAGACATGAAAAAAGGATGCATAGGCATCTGCATTGTTCTACAATGTACATTGCTATCTGTAGTTGATTCAGTTCTGGTTCTTTGATGCATGACCACTCTTTTAAGTTTTCTTTCTTCTGTAGCATAGTGGTTATTTGATTCGTTATGCATTGTTTAATAAAGGTAATTGACAAGCCCATGGACTTTAGTACCATCAAAAACAAAATGGAGGCCAAGGATGGTACTGGATATAAAAATGTCCGTGATATAGGTGCAGATGTAAGATTGATATTCAAGAATGCAATGAAGTACAATGATGAGAGGGATGATGTTCATGTCATGGCCAAAACGTTGTTGGCGAAATTTGAGGAGAAGTGGCTACAACTTTTGCCTAAGGTTGATGAAGAGGTAAGTACACATTGCCGCTGTAATTTTTTAAACAGGCATTAATATCTGCTGTTTTTTACATCCAGCAGTGTGGATGCTTAGTAGCCAAGTAAATTTGTTGAAGTAACTATTTACTTGTAGGAGAAGAGACGAAAAGAAGAGGAAACAGAGGCACAGCTAGACATTCAGCTTGCCCAGGAAGTTGCACATGCCAAAATGGCAAAAGATCTAAGTAACGAAGTACGGTCAAGCTTTCAGTCTTCTAGTGCAGCAATACCTTTTGTGTTTTCATACTCCAATGAAATTCATAAACTCGTAACTTTCAATGCTCATATTCTGTTGAGTCTTACTTCAGTAATTGCATGAAGATTTTATAATATGAAATTTGTTTACTTTCCAGCTTGAAGAGGTTGATATGCATCTTGAAGAACTGAGAGAAATGGTGCTTCAAAAGTGCAGGTTAGTCGTGACATCATTAAAAAAAAAAAGTTGATCTACTTTCATGCATGTCCTTCAGTACCTTACTCCATGGATTATTAGAGTTCCTTGTTCTTTGGGAGGACGACCTGGCAAGGTGTTTGCTTGCGGATTGAGCAAATAAAATGTGAATACTTCATCTGGTTTACCTTTCATACATAGGTGAGGAGATAATTGTTGTGCTTCACACGAGAAGATGGTAACAGTTAACAATGAGTTTTTTTTTAATGAATATGTTTCACTTTCTATTAGGATTATTATGGCGGAAGGAATATGATGTTCTAATTCTTTTTGCTCTATTTTTGGTTTATTTACACAAGTACACCAAGCAGGGGCCCATGTGTTTGCTAGTTAAGACAGTCGAGGGAGAAACAAAATTAGGAATTTGTGGATTTTCTTTGCTTTTTTTTCCTCATCTTTTCCCCTCCTTTCTTCTCTAGAGTTGGATGTGGGAGAGTCCAATGGGTGTTGAGAGGCCGAATGCTTGAAGCAAAGGAGTCCAGCTGTCTAGGTGACCGAAGAGTAGGGCAAGAATCCAAGTGGCCAAAGCAGATGAGAAGTCCACTATTCCGCTAAACATTTCTCACTTACTAGATAGTTTAATATTATATAATCACCGTGGTTTTGTCTTGGATTTCGGACTTGGGGCACCGAAAGATCATGATTATTGAAATTCGTTCTGCGAGTGGCATTTCTATATTTATTTCCATTCTCGTGGCCACAGTGAACACTACTCCCATGGTCGTTGAATCCATTTCGTCAGGCACATTTCTATATCTTGCCTATTCTTATCATAGCGATAACCAGATATCTATAAGAAACATGCATGCACCCAGTGGTCCTTGTCTTGTTCCACTAGTGATTCCTCAGGTATCAACAAAGTTTGCAAAGAATGCGATTTGAACAAAGGATGTGGAATAATAGTTAGTGACCATTCATTGAAAAGCAAAGTAAGGAACGGAATTTCGTCCTCTAAATATCATCTGTATGTAATGGAGTTTGGGCTGGTAGTAATTGATCATCAAACGAATGGGGCAACTGTTGTGTATATAGTTCCCATCGTTAGAATGTAGTGTAGGCTGCATTTAGTTGATTTCTCTCATTAGTCATGTCTCTATATATTCTTCTCAATCTCTGAAAAGAAGCGTTGTGCAATTTCTACTTATGTAAGAAGTGGTGTTAGTGCTCCTACTTTCGATGCTAAATTCAGAATATCTTGCTTCAGGAGGATGTCTACAGAAGAGAAAAAGGCACTGATGAAAGTTCTTACCCGGTTGTCCCCTGAAGATCTTAACAAGGCGCTTATAATCATTGCAGAGAACAACCCAAATTTTCAAGCAGCGGCCAACGAGGTCGATCTTGATTTGGATGCGCAGGTACTTATTTTGTTTCAACATTTGCCTAATACTTGACAACGATTTGCACAGTTACGTAATGATTATAGTGTTAGATAATTAACAATGAATACCGAGAGAGTGGGAAAGAAGTATTTTTATTGATTGTTCTTCACATCTTTCTTCACATTGTCAAGACTATTTATAGGCTATACAATACACCTAACACATAGCATATACATTGTATTGGTCTTGATTTATTGATGCATGTACCATGACTTTGTGTTCTTAGAATCTTGGGCTGACCTTCAATCTTCTACCAACCCTTTTCTTAACACTCCCCCTCAAGTTGAGTAGTGGGATCTCCAATACCCAACTTGCTCAAAGCTTCATTGTAGATCCT
>JAOWAN010000047.1:8075512-8086381 GCA_028566635.1 Lobelia cardinalis | reverse complement strand
CTAGGTGGAGGAGATTGGATTTGATTGGCGGAAGAATTTTTATTGATGAATGTCCAGTTTTGAGGTGATATTTTTGTACAATGAATCGGGTGAATAGTAATTTAAGAAATTAATCTTTTTTATAGTAAAAAATTTATTTTTTAATTTAAAATGTATTAATTTTTTATAATAAAAGTTTATTTATCACTAAAATTTGTGTATTAAATTAAATATTTATTTGCTTTGTAAATGGTAGGGAAAAAAAAAAGAGGGGAAAAAAAGGATCAACTACCAGCGTTGGGGAAGTCGCCTAACTACCTCTCCTCATCACTCCGTCTTCCCTCACTCACACATTAATCACTCTCCGTCTCTTTTTCCCTGACGTTTGGTAAGCCACCAAACAAATTGGACAATCCGTCCCTTCCTCCTAAGCAAAGCAAAGAATCTATCCTAATTGGATCGCACCGCACAAAAACCCATTCATTCGGTGATTTAAACTTTAGTTGCTGGTTGGCTTGTTGGGTATTGAGCGGATCATTTCAACTGAAGAGGGTTTTTGTTTTCTTAAGGTAGAGATTGTTCAATGGCGAGGAAGAAGATCAGAGAGTACGATTCTAAGAGGCTTCTAAAGGAACACTTAAAACGGCTCGCCGGTATTGATCTCCAGATCTCTTCCGCTCAGGTCTCTTATCATTAACCCTTCTCTCTCTCTCTCTCTCTCTCTCTCTCTCTCTCTCTCTCTCTCTCTCTCTCTCTTTTACTTTTGTTGGATATTTATTGGGATAGCGCTGAATTGGTTAAATGAATATGAAACATAGTTTTCAACTGGTGATTGGTTGTATAATCAAAATGACTGTAAGACAGCTGAAAATTTGTAATCATTTAGCGGCTTTAGCGCTAATTTTGTTTGTTGAATTCTGATGGGCTCTGGCCTGCTGGACTCACTAGGAGGAGTGTACCAAAAATACACAAAAGCGTTGGTCTCATAATTTAGTTGGTGTATTCACAGAGTTTTTAGAGCAATCAATTTAAGCCAACAAAGATTTCGTGCACTTTTGATGCAGTTCTCATAGTGAGTCGCATTATTCTTCTCCTATTAGTGGTTACGAGTTCAGTTGGTGACGTTTGTAGTTCCGTTGTCTGTTTTTTAATTTTTGTTGTTTTGTTCTTATGGCCATCTTGTTGAGGTTCTTTTGTGCAGCATTTGGTATGCCTTAAAACTTTTTGGTATGGGTTGTTTATTTCCTTAAGATGTGCTAGTTAATGAGAATAAAAACAACAAATGTATTCTTTTTCCATTCCCCTGTACAAAAAAATACACATTTGCGTGTTTGTTGGTCTGATTGTTTAATGCCATAAGATGTTATTTCCTTTGGTGACTGAAATTGTAACTATGTGAAGGAACCTAGCCATGTTTGCGGATGCACTTGTTTTTGAATTTTCTTATAAATCCGCAACAGAATTAAAAAAAAAACATTTTTATATGTTTTATTTTTATTGGATAATTGAAATCGGGTTTGGGTTTATTTTTGCATTTTTATTGGTGTCATTCTGAATTGATAAAATGAGTAGTCTAATTAAATGTCAGATAGCTGAACTTTCGTAATCATCTTGCGGCTTTTGCACTACTTTTGTTTGTTGTATGAGCAATGCTAAGAGTACAAAAAATTGCAAACAGAAACAGTGGTGGCAAGTTTTAATTGGTTTCAACGTTACTTAATAGCGGGGCTGCAAACAGAGTAACTACTCAACACTTGCCAGTGTTTTTGTGACCGAGCTTTTGTGAGTTGTTTGTACCCCAAATATTAGAATAACAATAAATATTTTCTTTTCCTTTCTTCTTTCCCTGTATTAAAAAGATACACATTTGCGTGTTTGTTATTTTGATTGTTAACTTTATAGGACTGACATCATTACTGTATGGAGGAACCTATCCCATGTAATGCAGATTGGTCAGAGTTGAAGGTTGCTGATTGGTTAGAGTTGTAGGTCCCATCACATGGTGGACGGACCTTTAAACTACCCAACCAGACAGTAGTTGGCAACTGGGATGTACTATCCAAAGCTTTGTATCCGTTTTTCACTTTGGCGCTGTGCTTAGATGTTGGTCATTGTTTTGACCTCCGACTCATAACTACGTTTAAGATTACAGTCTCCATATCCGGAGTATTGTATCCAATTTGTTTCCAAAGAGAACTATCCCTTTACTAAATAGATACTAGAATTTGTTTTCAAAAGGAGCAAAAGACAAACTGATCTCAGTTAGAAATAGAATGACCTAAAATTGCAAAATTGTTTGCGGGGCATTGTGATCATGGATGAGTAGTTCTCTTTTGAGTAATAGAAAGAAACAATAATACGAAGCTAAGGACATTTGACATAAGTACATTGCCTTCCACAAATCAAAACGATCGCTCTCATGTTTCTGTTCCGAGCTTTAAAATATCAGGTACATAAACAATTAGAAGTCAGTTTGGCATAATCTTGAATAGTAGTGATGGAATATGACGAAAAATTTGCGCTTATCATATTACTTTCAGTCTTTCACTCTCATTTACTAGTTTCACGTATTCAGTGACTTGAATGGAGCCGATCAGTATTGTTCTGTACTGGAAATGTGATATTATAAAATTTTGTCGGTCTACTGCTTTTACTTTCTCTAATTTGAATTAAACTGTTATTAGGTGACTGAATCCACAGACTTTGCTGACCTAACAAACAAGGAGCCATGGCTTTCATCTACAAAATTGGTTGTGAAACCTGATATGCTCTTCGGCAAGCGTGGAAAGAGTGGCTTGGTTGCTTTGAATTTAGATCTAGCCCAAGTTGCTGATTTTGTGAAGGGGCGCCTCGGCAATGAGGTGACTAGCGTGTTTAAGTTCTTGGAAATTACTTGCTTCTATATATGTACTTCATAATACAAACTGCATTCTTTGTAGGTCGAGATGGGTGGATGCAAAGCACCAATAACAACATTCATTGTTGAACCATTTGTTCCCCATGATCAAGAATATTACCTTTCCATTGTCTCTGATAGACTCGGCTGTACAATTAGCTTTTCAGAGTGCGGTGGTATTGAAATTGAAGAGAACTGGGACAAGGTAAGTTAGTGAAAGCTAACATTTATAGCATGGTGTAATGGACTGGTATTCATTCATCTTATATCCATCCAGGTCAAGACCATCTTTCTTCCAACTGAAAAACCTATGAGTTTAGAGGCTTGTGCTCCGCTGATTGCTACGATTCCCTTGGAGGTAGGCACTCACATATTTCCTTGAATTATAGTAACTTTCAGTGCATTAAGTGCTTCAGGCAGTAGAAATATCTGAACCCCGAAAAGGTGGTTATTGTGCCCTCCTGATGTTCAAAATTGTGCACCCTTGCGAACTCACGTCATTTGATTTGACTATGGATTGCTTATCACGGGGTTAATTTAACAATCACAATGTTAGTGCTCCATGTGGAGAGCTTACATCTAGTCTGCGAGGCCTTCCTCTGCTTCAGCATATTCCTAATTTTAAATAATTTGCATTTCATTTCTATTCCGTTTCTTAGAACTATTATTCATGTGTTGTTTACCTGTCATTCCTGTATTAATATATGTTGTGTGTGTGTGTGTGTGTGTTTGTATATATTAACATGAACATTCATTGATAATGAGTTGATTGTTACTATGTTTGCACTTTGCACCCAGGTTCGACCAAAGATTGGTGATTTCATAATGGGCGTCTTTTCTGTATTTCAAGGTACTAGTATGCACACTCGTGTTTGCACGCTTAGTGAACATTATTTGCAAATAATAATGTTTAAGGGTCAGATGATTGGTGTTAGAGTGTTGAATTAATGCATGCATGCATGTATAAATGGAATAACTTTTAACTTTTGATCATTAAAGTTGTTCCAAAATTGGGAATCTGAATGCGGCTGCTTTGGGCAATTAGTTGTTACGCTGTTCCAGAACATTTCAACTTAGTTGATGCACAATTCAACTTGCAAAAGGTAAAACTGAACGTATAAAAGGTGAAATTCTTCATTTGAGGGATAAAATTTAAAATTTATCATCAATATGAATTTTAATAGTTGGATCGTATTTTAGACGATGAGGGTCTATCTGGACTGTTTGATGCACCGAGCAACGTTGTTCCCTCCCAAACTGGTTAAAACTATATTTAGTTATGTTATTGTATGGAGTATATCAAACAAAAATATGATGAAGAATGCATACGTGATAGTTACACATTTCAGTCAATATTTTATTTTAAAAGGAGTTACATACCTATGAGTTTACGAAGTCAAAGGAGTATGGGAGTCCATGTGTTCTATCCCTTGATTAAAAATATTCTTAGAAATTAATTTTGTTCCTTATACATTTCTTTTTCAAAGGAATGGTGTAATTCCTCACATAGAAATGCTATTAGAACTAAATCATGCAAGCATATGATGAATTTTTAAAATACACTCCATTAAAGACTACTTTCATATTGCTATTACATTAATTAAACTTGACTGTGTAGTATTATATCAATCATTAATCTAAGACATATATATTATTATCCCTTAAATGATTTAAATATCTTTGTAAAATTTTAAAAGGAATAGCTCAAGAAAATTAAGTTTGGATCCAATATTGAAATTTAGACTTTCTGGTGAATCAAAAACATAAAAATAATATTAATGCTCTTTTAAAATATACTAGGTATATCGTTTATGCGTATAACCGACATTTGTTGAATTGACCAGATTTCTTTGTGCCCCCCCCACCCCCCATTTTTTTTATATTGTTCTTTTTGTATATTGACAATTTTCTTGTTCTTAGAGAAAAGGAATTTATCGTAATTCCCTTTGCTCAAATAATAGGAAATTTATGCTCCACATTACTATTAGGACATTAAAATAAGCTAATCCAAAAAACTGCTTTGGAAAATTTGTACGGAGTAACTAGGGTTGGGTCGGCAAGTCACTTTTTAATGGTTTAATATGATATTTTGTAATGATTAAAGTGAAAAAGTAAGAGAGAGATAAAGAGATAATGGTGTTCCCTGTTCTTTTTTCCCTTTTAATTGTTTCCATAATGAAGCAAACTTCGTTGAAATTTGTAGATATTTCCCTAAACAAATATGTAAATTTCATCAAACAAAAATATCCAATACCCATGAGTTTACAGTAAGTAATTTCTAAATGAAAATTTTACTCCTATAATATCTCTACTTCAGAAATTCTTTTCATTGTTCCTATTTTCCTTCTTTAATTATGATAATTCATAATTTTCATTAGTAATGAAACTAAGGGAAAATAGAGTCCGATTCTAGATGACCATGTAAACAAAGGAACAAAGGAAAAGAATAAAGTTACGGGAAAGAAAGGAGAAAAAGGGGGGGGGGGGTTTCCCCAACCGAGAATCCAAGTTAAATAGATTTGTGAAATTCTTAGTTCTTATTTTTCCTATAATTGTGAAGTTCCAAATTTTTTCGAAAAAGGGTACTATTGGAATATGAAAATTAAATCAGTCAACGGGATCCATGCTTTTATATATTCTATGAATATGATGTGGTGTGGGAAGGTCTAGAAGGTCATATTCTTTGCCAAACTTACAAAACTTGAAAATTGAATAGTCATAAATCTTAAGACATCTGCATATGCTCAAATTAAGTATTTCTAATATGCAAAAGCTGTTGGAGCATACTCCCTCGATCCTGAAATGTTTGAATGGTTTCGTGTATGATCTGAACAAAAGGATCATGAACAAAAAGAGCGATCGAGATACTTCGGAACAAGGACAAACATTTTGGGACGAGTGAATAGCTCAGTATTTTGATGCTATTTGATTAGCGAAAAGTTGTTGACCTCGATCTCCATAAAGTTGGATGCTTCCAACATAGATAGGAAAATGACTCAATTGAGTTCAAGTAAAGTAACAGTGAAGCTGGCTTGACAACCTCTTTGGTCTCATCTTCGTTTTGTTATTATCCGTTTTACTGGTTATGAGTAATTAACTCTGTCCCTTTTGTGTTTTTTCTGGATCTACAGATCTAGACTTCAGTTTCCTTGAGATGAATCCCTTTATGCTGATGAATGGGGAGCCATTCCCATTGGATATGAGGGGAGAGCTTGATGACACTGCTGCATTCAAGAACTTTAAAAAGTATGTTTTCCTGTTCAACAAATCTAAAATCGGCGTATTGACCTTTTCACTCTATAATTCTTTCAACCTGCTATTGTATGCATTCAGGTGGGGTAATCTAGAATTTCCTCTGCCGTTTGGAAGAGTCTTGAGCTCAACAGAGAGTTTCATTCACTCGTTAGATGAAAAAGTAAGTGCTTTGCTCTTACTTTTCACGTCTTTAAAAATAGTAGCAGTAAAGGATGACCATGATTGGAGAAATCTTATTGCTACTTGGTTTCTTGGAAGCAATTATGCAAGGACATGGGGTAGGAGCATGAAGCAGTAAGCTACATAACTGCAGACTATGTAGAATAGGCTTTTTATAGACACTAGTATGTGAAGATAAGCTGCTTATAGATACCCTGAAAACATGGAAATCTCTTAAAAAGTTGGACAATATAAGCTCACGAAATGCACTATTCACATGATTTCAATTTGGCTTGTAGGAAGTCATCATATATTACAATAAACAAGCGGATTCTGGTTTCCGTGTTTTTGTAGAATGAGAATTTCTGATTTTCTTTGTGGAAAACTAATTAGGGAACTTGTAAATTCAGAGGCCACCTAACCCGAACAGGTTCGCTTGCTCGATGAGCGTGACCGGAGTGTTATGTGCATACACATAAGAAAGAGAAGTTATTTAGGAGGTTTATCACTCCTTGGACATGTATGGCAACTAAGAAACAACATTTTCATGGAATGAGTGTAGCTGAAATGAGAAAGCTAAGCAGAAAAGACAAAACTATGATTAACACATTTGTGAGACAATGTAAATTCCCCCGGGTAGTAGATAAGCGAGAGAAAGTTGATTGAGATGGGGTTAGGTAAAAAAGAAAACCACTAATCCGTTAGAAATGTGATAATCCCAAAATCGAAAACTGAGCTAGGAGGGGAAGACCATAAGTAACAAGTACAGAAATAATTAAGAAGAACAGGAGTCAGTGTAGATTCATCGATGATCTTGCATTGGAACAAACAGAGTGGTAAAAATGGATTCATTTAGCTGACCCCTAGTAATCCAGGCAAAGGCTGAGTTGAACAGAGTTGTATGATCGTATCAATAAATTCTTAGGAAACAATCTGGTACATTTGAATCTCCTGTTTTATTGTATAATTGGAATATATGCACACTGTTTCAAAGCATGTACACAAATCTTGGAATCTCTTACAAGTGTTTTCTTTCTTTGCTGGGTTAGAGTGCTGTTAGTTATTTGATTATTATATCAAGACATCAAGGATATGCATCAAGAGATGTTAAATGTGTGTTCTTGATCGTTTTTCTTTTACTTTATTATTTGGGTTTGTCTTTCACTGGAGTCTTATGCATTGGCTGCTGGTACTTCATTAGCTGCAATGCCATTTGGGAGTAGAGGAGTGAATTATTATTCGACTCTATACCTTACTATACAGAAGTAAAAGTTGAAACCCACAATATGGAAAAACTGAAATGATTAAAAGGAAACAGTTTTGGTGCTTGTACATAGTCCCTACAGTGCCACTTGGCATTAAAGCACAGGGCTTAAGGAGGTTTATTTTCATATAGTTGGTTACTCAATTATTCTCTTCTATTGTTCTTTAGTCTTGTGCTTCAGATTAGCCACATTTGGTGATATATATTAGCCTCACATCTGCTGGGAAGAAAATTGATCCATCCATCTATTTTGGCAGACTAGTGCATCATTGAAATTTACTGTCTTGAACCCGAAAGGACGCATCTGGACTATGGTGGCTGGAGGGGGAGCAAGTGTAATATATGCGGACACTGTAAGTATACATGTTATATCCCAAGTTTCCGGTGATTGTATTTTTGTGCTGAATGAGGTTTATTCGAATATTATAGCTGGATGAAGTAATGTAATCTTTCATCTCTCTCGTTTTTTTTTTTCACCGAGCTAGGTTGGAGATTTGGGTTATGCATCAGAACTTGGTAATTATGCAGAGTACAGTGGAGCTCCTAATGAAGAAGAAGTGTTGCAATATGCTAGGGTTGTGATTGATGTGAGCGCAAAAAACTATGTCCTTACCATATGCCTGTCTCTCTCATCTTGGTTTGGCACTTTCAGTTAAATAATTAATTATTTCATGTGCTTTCAGTGTGCAACATCAGACCCTGATGGCCGTAAGAGAGCCCTTCTAATTGGAGGTGGTATTGCCAACTTCACTGATGTTGCTGCCACTTTCAATGGAATTATTCGAGCACTCAGGGAAAAGGTTTGTTGTTGACTATAGTAATTGATTAAGTAAAATTTGGTTGTTTTTTCTGATATTTAGGGTTTATCTTTGTTGGTTTTCGTTGGACAGGAAGCCAAGCTGAAAGCATCAAGAATGCATATCTACGTTCGAAGAGGTGGTCCTAATTATCAGACTGGCTTAGCAAAGATGCGAGCCTTAGGAGAGGAACTGGGAGTACCCCTAGAGGTATGAATCCCATGTTTGTGAAACATGTACTGGTTCAGGTCTTGATCGCTTGCTTAAAAATGTGGTTTTCATTTCCTCTCTCATTGGTCTCACCGACGTTACCTAGACTCGGCTACGAGGCTCAGGTATTGGTAGGGATCCGAATGTCGGAACCTCCAAAATTTTAAGATTTTATACTATCAAATTTAGTGTAAACAACCACACCCATACCACACCTAGTGGACACGGTTACTTTGACAAAAGTGAAAGGTCGAGATAACATAGGTCTCTGTCTCTGTCTCTGTCTCTCTCTCTCTTTCTTCCACCCCCCCCCCCTTGAACTCTGCATATATGAAGCCTATTTGAACTCATAGTTTATCCTCAGTACATTTCTTCTTTTCCTGACGATTTCATGGACTCCCTACACCCTGGTCCTCTTTTCAAGCTCTCTTTTTCTTGGCTTTGGTGACTCTCAACTTGGTCATATGATAAATCTCTGTTTTGCAGGTTTACGGACCTGAGGCTACAATGACTGGTATTTGCAAGCAGGCGATAGAGTGCATCATGTCTTCAAACTAATCAAACAATAATTGTTTTCCTCATTCAACATATTTGAGCTTAGAACACAGCAAGAGGCATCCTTGATGGGAAAACTGAAACTATCTTTTTTCATTTTCAGTACTAGTACTGTGAAAACACATTTGTTCTGTTTTCAGTTTTGTTGCTTCTGAAACAAAGTGAAAGTGATAGATATGATGTGGTCATAAAGGACCTTTTCATTCACAGGTTGCTGACAACGAGGCGCAGTTGGGTTGGTAAGACGTCTCACCTATCGCCGATAGGTCATGGGTTCGAGTCACGCCGGGGGTAGGTGGGGAACCACTATTGATCCTCGCAGGGAAAAAAAAAAAAAAAAGAATGATATGTACAAAGGGTCTAATTTTGGTCCACTGACAGTGTAATCAACTAATTTACACAAGTGCTTCATTTTACCCAATTACATGATGAAACTATTTTAAAAATTGCTTCATTCAGATAATAAATGGTAGCGATTGATGTTCTACCTACTTTTTGAATACAAATGTCATAAATGTAATGCTTTCGTCTATCACATTACCTTGAATCAAAGACTTACTCAGTTCATCATCAAAAATTTAAAATTGATGTCCACAAAATTTAGGATATGCTTAATATGTGATAATAAAATGAATATATATTTTTAATTCTCAGATAAATAATATAGTTTTTAGGCCGCTTGTGTAAAAAGTATCTTTACACCGACGGTGGAATAAAATTTTACTCGTGTACAAAGCTGTTGAATGGTTCTAGTGGCTTTGATTATGAAATCAGGTGTAACTTAAATGGTATAGCTATGCAAAATCTAAATGAACGCTTCATCACATAAATGACCCTCTATTGAAGAAAAATTCTTTCATGTATTTTAGCTTCTTCTCCGCCCCCGGTCCCTACTCTTCACCCTCATAAAAGGAAAACAGAAAAATAGGTACAGTATATCTTGAGCCTGCTTTAGAAAACTTAATCAAGCCTCTTGAGAATCTATGGATTTGAGTGGGAGTGAAATTTATTCTTGTTTGAAGTGCTCCTAAGTACCTACCAATTGGGTTGGAAAACTATATGATCGTGTGAATCTCTTTGCAGGTCTGCCAACAGTGATTGGGCTGAAGTACATGTCACCAACTAAGGGTGATAAAGAACCCACTTTCAGGGTGGAGTCTTATGTATCAGATCAATACAAAGACCTTGTTGAATTTGCAGCACTGCATTGACACCTTGTGTAATGTGTATCCACTTAGAAGATGTTTGACATGAGGAAAGCCATGTGTCGTCCTGAGTCCTTGTAGACTTTAAATCCCGAAGATGCATTGTTATATGTGTGAGGAAACGATCACATGCCAATGCATGGAAAGGAATTTGTATTGTAGTGTTGATGTGATTGCTTCACTTTGTTCTACTTGTTACTACCGGCTTGAGGATTGCCTTTGTCTTCTACACATGAGAGTTGCAAGTTTTTACTGATACAAAGAAATATAACAGAGAGAAGAGAGAGTGGAAGAAGGCAATATCTTGATTAACCAAATTGGAGCAATGTCTGCAGTGTATATACATCGAGGGAGAATGGAAAACTGCTGTAATACTATATCTAACTATATACAAAGAAGATACACAACTATCAGCTATTTACACTCGATACCCCTGTAGTCTCTACAGCCTTCTCTGTTGTCTCTCTAACAGCCCCCCTCAAACTGGATGGGGTGAATAAGTTGAACACATTCAGTTTGGTCATTAGGTATTGCAGTTGTGTAGATGGA
>JAOWAN010000047.1:8064939-8075412 GCA_028566635.1 Lobelia cardinalis | reverse complement strand
TTTAAGGAAATCGTATACAATACGAGATCCTTCGCAGTCTTGATTCGCGGTTCGTACGTTCGATACAAGAGGTACTGGTTTTACGGTTTTTGATCAATTGCTTTCTCAATTCGTTTGTGTTATTATATTATCTGTACTAATTTTGCTAACACCTTGCGGGGAATCGAACCCTGCACACTACTGCGCTGAGCTCTATCCGTCCTCCCCTTTGCCACTGTGATATATGCCCTGGGGGCTTCAAGTAGGGATTATTTATTTAATAGTATGTCGCGTTAGCGTTACCTTCTTCCCTTCCAGTACTCAAAGGCGTCGTGAATTTTGTTTTTTCTTTAATTATTTTATGTGCTGAAAAGCGGAGAATTTTATGAAATTATTTCGGTGCTAACAATTGGCAAAATAATGCTCAAATTCGTTTCAATTTCACTGTCGTAATAACATGTTATGATGAAAAATGTCACTTTCAAAACAATTAAAACGAAATAAAAAAATTAGTAATTATATTCTAAGAACCAAATTTCATGTAAATTAAGAAATAAAACTTGCGTGTTCCAATTTACTATGGGTGTGTTCTCATGGATGACTTTCATCCATGATTTTTGATTTTTAACTTTTCTCTCTCATTGATTTTTAACTGTCCCATATTGATGTTTTATTTTCTGTTTCATCTTTTAAAAATTTATCTCAACTGTTCAAAAATGACCTTAAAATTATAAAATCTAAATTTTAATTAATTTATAATACGTATTATTTTTAAAAATTATATGAGCAAGATAGGACACCATTTAAGGCATAAAATTTTAGATCAAAAATTCGTTTTTCTCGTATATTTTTTAATTTTCTTTGTCGTTCTCCATACAAATATTCATTTAACCAAGTTTGAAAAGTAAACCTAAATAATTACCACTAAAAACTAATTAACCTCAAAAGACGCTGCCTAAAATGTTTTGACGGGCGGGACTGATTCTTACAAATTCTAATGAGCGCCTAGGCGCTTGATTCTATTAGGAGCATCAAATGCATATATATGTTATAAATTATGCACATATACATGTTATAAAATATACATATTAATTATGTAAATATACGTGATATAATTAATATGTGCATTTTATAACACGTATATGTACATAATTTATAACATATATGTGCATTGGACGCTCCTAATAAAACCGAGCGCCTAGGCGCTCATAAGATTATCTGAATGTGAATGTGTTCAGCGGAAGAGTTTGATAACATTAACTTAAATGTGGTTGATGATATCAATTGTATAAGGAGAAAGAAAATAGACTATAATTTTGATATCCAAGGACCAATTGCATATGAATATCAATAAAGGGAGAGAATCTGAGCAAGAGAGACTTGACACAAGATATTTTTCTTTTTGTAGTGGTTTCAAGCAACTACAAGCATATCCATCTCTTATTGTCCTTTGACACAGAACGCTTATTAATCCATTATAATAAATTTCAATTACAAACAAGAAACACAAAGTTTCTTTCATAAATTGATACCCCCAACGGTGCTTCTTAAAAACTTATAACTACAAAAAGAAAAATTACTAAACTTTTACAAGAACGCTTCTTAAATTGCTTCTTCAATAAGCTATGAAAGTCTTATACAAACAAACTAAAAGAAAGGTAAGGTGTGTTCACTAATCATATTTTTACCACTAAATTTGAAAAACAGTTAAAACGATGTTCACTATGTTAGTTTTAAAAACACCGTAATCTCACTTACCTACTTTTTTACATATTCATATACCCATATTTATATCATATCAAATATCACATCAAATTACAACCATCACTATTTTTTATTCTCTCTCTGTCACTATCATGTAATTATTTAATTTTTAAAGGGCAAATAGATAATTTAAATTTCCACAAAAAATAAAACAAAATCAAAACAAAACTATGTCAAAAACTAACTATCCAAACACACCTATAATCTTGAATAAAGCAAGTGCTTGAATACTCTAAGTCTTCAAAGATATACCAGTGAGAGTGTGAAGATTGAGAACTTGTGCTGCAAAATATGAGTGTGAACTTTTAAGTGATGTATTTGCTTGTTCTCCTAAATCTGGATGAATTCTTCAAATGAGCTTGTATTTATAGACTTACAGAATGTATGTTTTCCCTTTTGACTCTTTTTTTTTTCCTTCCAAAAAGTGATCCTCTTTGATTGGTCTATGTGGCATGTAGTTTTGACTATAGACCAATCAGATTCCCTTATCTCCCTGTATAATTCACGTGACATTCTTGTCTCCTGATCTTGAGTATGACCTTCATGTTTTCTGATTGCATATTATAATGGCAAATGAAAAAGGTTAGCCGTTAATGCAAGTTTTTATCGTGGTAATTAATGTCTTGAGAAGATTATTTAATCATTGATTATAACAAAGCTTGCAATATGAAGATTGTTGCAGTGAGTTAGGTTGCTAATAGTTGTAACGATCCGAGCTCAAAAATTCGGTCCGTTACCTAGCCCACTAATTAATTGGACAACACCTAACGTCGTATCTTGGGTCAACGATCCATTACAGACGACCTAAATGTTCATGGATAATTTGGTGCTAGGTGGGTAGTAGGAGGCTACTAATAAACCATACGAAATTCTCACATCTCACCGATGTGAGAATGTGAGGTGTTACAAACTCCACCACTCAAATCCTTGACGTCCTCGTGAAGGTCGACCAATACCAAGACCGAACCCCCAGCCAGTGTAGGATTCAAGAGGTAGCTCGGACGGGCTCAAGAGGTGGCTCCCAACGCTCTCCCGATGATGTAGCATTTTGCCCCGTACAGCACTTTGTTCCACACTTTCGGCTGAGGTTTCTCTCTAATACCATTTGTAACGATCCGAGCCTGAAAACCCGATCCGTTACCTAGCCCACCAACTGGCCCACATCTAGCGCCGTACATTGGGTCAACGGCCAATCACAAGCGACCCAAAAGTGCGTGGATGATTTGATACTAGGTGGATAGTAGAAGGCTACTAATAAACCATACGAAATTTTCACCTCTCACCGATGTGAAAATATGGAGTGTTACACTTGTACTTAGACTCAATCAAATCAAATGTAACTTTGTAAAAAATTTTAGATACATTGGGTAGGATTTTCTATATAGAAAATATTGCTTTCCGTATGCATTTGATAATATTCGTAAATTAGTTGTTAGCAAATTGTTCTCAACACCCATATGCTGAAAAAATTGCACTTTGTTTCATCTAAGTGTAGAATTTATTATCAGTCCGTATACGGAGCACCTATGTGCTTCTAGCAAGGAGCACCCGGTGCTCCATATTCATTCTATTATGTTGTTTTGTTCATGTTTTATAATTAAATGTTCATTTTTATCATTGTTACTGAAATCAATAATAATAGTAAGAAAAATAAAATGAATATTTAGTTATAAAATATGAACAAAACAACATAATAAAATGAATATGAAGCACCAGGCGTTCCTTGCTAGGAGCGCATAGGTGCTCCGTATAATTTCTACAAACATAGGTGAGATGGCTGTTAATGCTTTTTGATAAAGGCAACTTAACAGGTATTTAACAAGATTCAGTGAGATGGCTGTTGATGCTTTTTGATGTCTTTTCAATTGCTCATATATTTCCCATAAATGATAAAACATGATCATCAATCATATTTTATATCATACTACCAATAGTCCAAAGATTTCTTGTGCAATAACTGTTGCCGGACTCTGAACGGCTAACCCTACAGAAGTGCATTCTATAACTAAGTTCTCACTAAATTAGGTTTGCCAAAGTGGAACCAACACTACAGGATGAAACTCCAGCAAAGCCACAACTTGTCCACCCATTGTTAGTAATCTCTTAATAAATACTCCATCCGTTTCGTTTTAATTGTCCTGAAAGCGACATAAAGCTTTCACAACATGTCACTATCAAGGACAATTAAATCGAAGCGAAAGGAGTAGCTAATAAGAACAATTAGGTGAATGGTTAAATCATGATGTATCAGATGATACATTCAAATAGGTAATGTTTGTATGCATAAGTACCTATCTATGTATATAAAGATTGTTATAAAGTCCCACTTAAAATGCTAAAGTCCATATACAAGATTTAAGTTAGCTCTTGAGAACCAACAACAACTTATTACACTAGGTTTCATGCTTTATGCTTTATGCTTTATGCTTTATGCTTTATGCTTTATGCTTTATGCTTTATGCTCCACTTTGATCGATAGTCAAATGATCTTCTTAAAACTCTCTTATATCAAGAACTTGGATTGGAATGCATCCACAATCAATTGATAAATGAGCAGCATCCAATTCCCCAACAACTAACTTTCAGCAAGCTTTACTCCACTAAATTTTAATATGCAGCAAGGTTTATTGCAGCAAGACTTGATAAACTAATTTACTAAAGATTGCTGCAAGAAGGCCCAATGCTCTAACTCAAAGCTTTTGTTTGCTTCAACAAGCCAACTTCTTGCTTCAACAGCCAACTTAATTCATCAACAACTAAATTTATGCAGTCAATAATCTTCCTACAAAGAAAATATGATAAAAATATGATAAATGCATATTTTAGAAGACATTTAATGCCACATGGACCTGACAAGTAGATAAAAGACAGTCAGTCAAAAAGGCAATAAGCCACATAGGACCAATCAATATAATGCTGAGTTGGAAAGTTCGGTCAAAGAGGGGGAGAAACATAATCTCTGATTCCAACGGCTCGTTTATCAGGCCTATAAATATCAGTCTTCTTGGAGATCAAAATAGAGATTTCAAAACGTGCAAACTCGAGCTTTGAAGAACATTTCGTACACTTGCAAATCTACAGTTCTAAATTGACATC
Organism: Lobelia cardinalis; assembly: GCA_028566635.1. Classification (NCBI taxonomy): domain Eukaryota; kingdom Viridiplantae; phylum Streptophyta; class Magnoliopsida; order Asterales; family Campanulaceae; genus Lobelia; species Lobelia cardinalis. Next base: position 8,070,573 of record JAOWAN010000047.1, on the reverse strand, counting down.
CTTTCATTTCCAGATCTAAGCTTTTGCTATATTCAATAATAGCTTCCTCTTTCTTTATTTTATAAGGCTTCTTTTAGCTTGGATTAGAAGTTTTCTCAACAAACAAATTTCTAATTTATTCTAGTAATTTTTCCTTTTATTTTTGTAAAATCGTAACTCATCCAGTTGGAGGTACCAATCTGTGTTTGAAACTTTAGGAATTTCTAATTTGTAATAGTGATTGATTAGTGGAATAAATAAGATTTATGTTTCGAAAACAACAAGTGGTGGATGTACTTACAAATCACTAGGAACCACTTGAAAAATATTGTGTTCACATTCTCTCTTAACTCAATTCCTATTTCCTACGGTTCTTCACTGCAATCTGCTTGTGTGATTAGTTCTTAATGTTGTTTCTTATAACATAGGCATTTCTTGATTAATCTATGTCTAACTTTCTCTGCACTCTAAGATTAATTAAATTACTTGTAATACAGGTAGTCGTCAGTTATAACTAAATTGCTAGATTATTAATATATCTTACTATTAATCAAGTGCTTATTGATATAGAGTTCCTTTCAGTTTGATTCACCTATTATGCTTTCTTACAATAGAGAGGTCATTTCAGGAGATGGTTGTTAAGAACTTAAGAATTAGGACCTTAACATCTATATATTAAAGATTAAGGACAATGACTATGGAATGACATGAGAATATAATAGATGACAGGCCTGGGAACAAAATTGCTGTTCAATGCTTTAAATCCGTTTCTAAATTAACAAATGCCCCTAACAAGACTTATCAAAAGCAAAGGCTTGTCCATGTAAGAAGGCTAAAAAAAAACTATCTTTAGACTTGAAAGGAAAAGAGAAAGCTAATCGCGAGCAGTGAATGTGAAAGGCTAAAAGCTCCTCAAGAAAACGGAACATCCCTGTTTCTGTGTGTTCTGCTCATTTCATTTCTAAATAAACTCCTACCTGGACTAGATAATAAAAGAATTATCCTGCGAGTTTTTTCTTAATAGGGACTTCCAAGTTCCAATCCCAGTAACCTTTCCATTAGTTGAACTTGCACACCTGGAGATGTGCAACTAGTCGCCAAAGCAAACACCAAAAGTCAAAGTCACAAATAAAGCTCATTACTCTGGTGTATGCACACACACACAACTGCGGATGACAATGGATTGTGTTCAGACGAATATTTGACATTTTTTCCCCAAACCCAAGATTATTCTTAACCTCCAATGCCCTAACCTGCCCGATCCCGCTACAGATCAAACCCCCGTTCTTGTTCTGCGACCTGCTTCCATTTATAATATATGGACCCATTCATCATGTTTAGTGGCTTCGAAAATAAATCCTTCACCCTACGAGGATAGAATAAGAAAAAGGTACGCAAAACTAATTTTATACCCTACTTTCTGCCAAAAACAAAAAGTAAAGAGATGGAAAGAAAGAAAGAAAGTGAAGCTTAACAAAGCAACTTAGATAACAGCATGGAGGGGTAATTATGCTTGGCTGGTTTTATCCTGCCCAAAACCATCATATAATCATATGATTATAAGAGTTCGGGTTTTTCACCAACCTCTACATGATAACAGGTAAAACAAGATCAGATAAGCTAGACAACAATATAATCATATAATTTAATCCATCTCACAAGGCTATTGTAATAGGTCATAATCATAGTACAACCAACACGGAAGTAATGTGCTAATAGCATCTTAGTGGCATACCTTCATCCATGAGGATGGCATGAAGATTCTAATGAAAGAAGTACCATCTATAGCTGCTATCGATGCTGCTGTCTAGTTTAACAAAGATACAAGATGAATGCAACCTTCTAATACCTGTTACCTCACTCTAGGCATCTTAGAAGGCAACAACTGGGTGGGTCTCTTCTCAAGTACCCTGAGCCTTTCCCAAAGCCTTCATTTTCTCATCAGTGTCAAATCATCCCATTTCTCTCACAGGCTTACTTGCTTCCCTCTATGCTTTCGCTTCTTCCTCCTTTGAAGCATTCCCCAGAATCCACTTTCTCATCACCCCCTGATTGCACTAATGAGTTTCTGTCATCATCCTTCTACTCACTCTACCTCATTCTTGGCCTCTTAGGAAGGCTACCACCAGGAGGTCTCTTGTCAGGTACCCTAGCCTTCCCAAAAGCCTTTATTTTTCTTCTCTTTCTCTCCTCCTCACTGTCAGATTCATCCCCATGCTCTCTGTCTGCATTACTTGCTTCCCTTTCCAACTCCTCCCATGTCTTCCCTTCTTCTTCCTCTGAAGCTTCCTCTGAATCCTCGTCGTCATCATCCTCGGATTCCACTAATGACTCGCTGTCATCATCATCATCCTCTGAAGCTGATTCTGATTGCACGTCTGAAGGTTCATACCCCTGGTCTGACTCCTGTGAATTGTCAGAATCTGAATCGCTGGCCTCCATGTTCAAAAATTCCCATCCACCACCCTCTATGAACTTCTCTGGGTCATCAGTTATCGTCTTCAATATGGGTCTCCAGTTCAGATTTAACCTGCTCTCGTAATACTTGAGATCAGTTGTATCTAACCATTCCTTGATACCATCAAGTGATGTTGAAGGAATAGAATCAATGCGGAACACATCACGCTTGAAATCCTTAAATACAACGGTCATATCGAAATTCTTCTGCCCGAGCCCGACCCTCTCCAGGTTCACGATCTCAATCTCACTTAGGGTGATTACCACAAATGGTGTCTCGATGAGCTCAACTAGACAGCTTGAAGTTGGGACTATGAATGCTGAGGATTTGTGGGGTACACCATGGAATCCCAGCTCTCTCAATGGTTGATCAAACTCCAAATCAAATGCCTTAAATTGCGGTTGTCCCCATAGGTCATTTACACGAGTCACGAAGTTCTGGAACTCCAGATTAACTTTGTTTTTTCGAGCCCTCTCACGCTGCTCTTCTTCGATCTCATCAGGGTCATATGCCGACCTTTTTCCACCTCCTACAGTCTGAACCACATCCATCACTTCAATATAGAACTGCACATCCTTGGTTTTCTTGTTTCCCACCATTATGTGGTTCCTAAGATGGAAATGGAGTAGGGTGATCATTTCCTTCTCCGCTGGCTGGAAAAATGCATGTTTTATGTTTCCATACATGACATCTACACGCTCGTCCGGCCTTGAAGTTGAATACCGAAATCCATTGGTGTGCGCTTCTAGTGTACCAGGAAGCTTTCTTCCACGACCACCGAACACTGGGCGTATCCATAAATCAGGTAGCTTAATTGGCTTAAATTTGGCCCCGGATACTTGAAGTTTCTCCTGAGTAACCAAAGTTGCCCTCTCAGCTCTTTCTGATTCCCGGGAAGCAACCTGCCTACGGAGCGTTTTGATTTGCTGGACCACTTCACTTATGTGCCTTGGGTCCTTCGATCGAAATGAAACTTCCTTAACAAAGATAGACCCTTGGAATTTCGATGTGCTAGCGTCTAAGGGACTGAAAGGAGTACCAGGTGTATTAAATATGACTCGGATATAGCAACTACGATTGGTGTCCTGCTGGCTAGATACACTCTTCACTGTAGCAACATGGAAAGGGATCATACTTCCATAAACAGGCAAGAGGATGGCTTCATTCCTCTGATCAACTTGAATCATCAAATCTCTTGGAGGAGGCAGATCATTGACATTCTTATACGCAGTTAAATCTCCTGACGACTTGGAGGCACCACGATTATCGAGTGCCCCAGATCCCCCACCAGCAAGCCTCCTAGCAGTTTCTTCATTCTTTTGGCGAGCAAGTTCTGCCTGATGCTGCCTACGTAGCTCTTCCTTTGACATCTCATGGTTAACCGACCTTAATGTTGCCTTAGATGCTACTGCTTCAGCACCATTAGATTCAACTTTATTTTTGGGTTTTTCTTCTTCATCAGCATCATTGAACGAGTATGCAACATCCTTCACAGCTTTTGAGCTTGTAGAAGTTAAAATTTCTGGAGAACTATCACGAACTATAACTGTATCAGCTAGCAAGATAGAAAACCTTTCAGTGTTTGGGTTCTTCGTCCCTGCCTGCAAATTCTGGAAACCAAGTGAAACATTAAAAACCATGCCAGCTTTCAACTCCCTGTCATTCTTGCCATTAAGACTTAATCCTGATTCACGAAACTCAAGGCCGATTCCTGTTCCTGCTGTCTTTGTCATGTTTGCAGCCAATTCAGGAGCCTCCTTCTCTACAACAGAAAGGGCTGCTTGGTAGGCAGCACCAGCCTTGTTTCCTGGCTTCAAAGCACTAATAGCTGCCTCGTGAGCCTTAAGAAGGACCTCGTATGTCTTGCTCTGCATTGGGTTGGCATCTATTAGAAAAGTTCGAGCAATGTTTGAGCAATAGCTGTTGTAACGGGACCCAATTGCACATATTATCACACTATTAGAATCATAGTAAAGGTTTTGATCATTGCTGGATGCACTTGGTTTGAGATCAAAATCTCCTCCACTTTGGAAAATTGGAGGGTAGCAGATATCAACATTCTCCGACTTCAGCTTCACTTTCACTTTCGTAGGTTCAAGTATAACCTTTTCTGTTTCATCCATCAATGATGAATGGGGAACTTTCTTTTCCTCATCAATGACCTTTTCCAGCTTCGGGACCACAAACTGCTTCATTACGGACGAAGTCAAGTACGCAGCTTTCTTTACATTTGTAATTTCTGCCAGGTCCTTCACAGCAAACAGGTCCGAGAAGCCATTTGTTATATCATAGAGCTGAAAGTTCTCACCTTTCAGTTTCTCCGCCCATGTCTCCAACAGGTTCCCTTCTGGAGCCTCCCGTGCTATGTATCCAACAACTGGAGTATCATGACCATCTGACCTTGACTGAGCATGCACAGCACGGAATATATTATCCATCAGTGCAGTTCCATCATCGTTTTTAGCCTTCACATGCATCATAACATCCACACCAACCACCTCCTTCGCAGAGTTTTTCACAACTTCAAGTAAGGAGGCTTTCTTTTGGCTGCACAAGAAATGAATCTGCTTCTTCATGAACATCATAATGGTATCAGGAAACTCATACCCTACCAACCATACATTCAGGGCCGAAGATTTCAAATACCGCAAATCCTCTGACGGTGGAGGAGTTGCTATAGCAAGAACTTCAGAAGAACCCCACAGATCCTCACTATGTTCACTCCAGTGTGAATATAGCATCTTTAAACGCTTACCAAAGTTCTCCAGATTGATGGTGTAAGCATTGTTTGCTGCAGATGCCTTGCTGGAAGGAGCTTTGCCAGTGCCATTTCGATGCTCAGCCATTGGAAACGATCCTTTCTAGGCTTGGAAACTTTATTGAATCCTTTTCACTGATGGCAAACCCTGAAATATTAACATTTAGTGATTATCCCATTTCTTAGCTACTATCTATAGTAGGTTTGGAGCCTCACTAGATTGATTACATATGTCAATGAAAACATAACTGTTGATGAAAGCATAAACTCTTATAAAGCAACTTGGTTCAAAGTTATAGACAAACAAAGGTTTGTGAAAATAATTCAACATTCTCCAATCCCAGCCCGTAGAATATACAGTGCCATGAAGATAATAAATCCATGTTTGAAGTTTCATATTCATTAATCCCCTCCTCCCCCCCCCCTTCAGGCTCAAAAG
>JAOWAN010000047.1:8051188-8061246 GCA_028566635.1 Lobelia cardinalis | reverse complement strand
TCCAAAATCTTTCTCTTCCACTTTTACTCTACAACACCGGTCCCCCTTCTCACTCAATTTCTCTACCATTTCTCAAATAATTTCTCACTCTCCCCCTCTCTTTCTTCCTCTCCACTTAAACCCACTTTCTCTATAAGGTTGCTATCTCCACTCTTCCAATCTTAGATATAAAAAAATTATTATCCTCCGCTACCGCCATTTCCACCAACAACGGCCACACATAAAATCTTAGATATGAGATATATGAGGCTTTATATGAGCCCATTCTCACTGTAATGGAGGCGAGGAGGAGGAGTAGGATTATGATTAGGAATGACGAGAAGCAGCATTGGCAGAAGCAGCTCCGATGGCGGCAGGTGGTGGTAGTAGTGGTGGGGATAGGTCCGTATGGATGGCGGTTTGGGTTGTAGAGCTGGGACTTTGTTGATGGGAATGTGCATGGTTTTTTGGTGGTACCATTGAGTTTGGTTGAGGGATAGATTCTATCGATCTTGTTTTTTTTTTTTCCTTTTTCTTAAATGGAACTGAATAGAAGCAAGAGAGAGAGAGAGAGAGAGAGAGGAATGAATATGAGTTTTTGTGGGAACTGGGTAGAAGCAAGAGAGAGAGGAACAAATTCTGTCACAAATAATTGCTCTTGAGGGTATTCCAGACTTTTCACATTAAACCTCATATATCTCATCTACTCCATCTGGTGAACAGTACCATCTGGTGAACAGTACCATCTGGTGAACAGTACCGTCTGTTACGATCTAACACGATCTATCATTCGTGATCTAAGCATTACTCAATGCAAGTATGGGATGGAGGGGTATAATTAAGAAGATAATAGAAATATAAGGACATAAAAAGATACTAATTAATTACAAGGTTATTTATTAGAATTTAGAAAAAAATACAGGATGGTCTAGCTCAATTTCTACTTCATTTTCTCATATATCTTATTAATGCCTGGATCACGAGTCCAATTTCGTGCAATATGGAAATACCGTGAATACGGAGAATATCCGATCACAAATCAAATTTTATCCCCAAATATCACATATATCACACTACTTTATTTTTACTTTCCATCTACTATTCCTATATCCATATACTATTAAATATCATATTACACTACTTTAATATCCTTTAAAATTTACTTTTCTTTCCTCTAATCTCTCTCTCTTTTCTGGTCAGAAACCCACTCCCCCACCCCCTACACTATACCTACATCTCTCACCCCATCCCTTTCCCCTCTCTCTCTCTGTATCTCTTCTTACCCAGATGGGTGCATGTATCCATTCCCTCTTATTTGTTTTTTCTTTCGTTTTTGGGCTCTCTAATTCCCATTTCTCGGTTTGTTCTTGTTCAATTAATAAACCCAGCTTCACCTTTCTTTCCTTCATTCCCTCAAATCGCCATCGCCACCACTCCGCCACCAAAGTTTGCCACTTGCCAGTCGCCACCATTTTTTACCGTTGGAATTCATAGATCAATGGCTTTGAGGCACGCGAGAAACGCCGCAAACTGAAAGGGTTACGCCCTACTGCTCCAAAGGTGGGCCCACGGCATGTATCACCACCGGTGGTCTTGCCCGAATTAGGCCAAAAGCCTTGGAGCAAAGGATTTTCCTTTCTATATGGGCAGTGGGTCTGGAGCTCATCTGGCTAGATCTGTAAGGAAAGAATTAGTACAAAGTTCTTTGTTTGTGTACTCGAAGAAACTTCTTCTGTAACTTCTAAATTTGAGTCCTCTTTCTTTCTCTATCTATGGCCCTGCACTGGTAGTGGTACATTGTTAGTAATTTGGTGGGGTTTATTGCTTCATTTTTGTTATTATTTTTTTTCTTTTAATTTTTAAAAAGTGTTTTTTGTTTGGGCCATTTTTTCCTCAGATTTGTCAGCTCACAAGCCATTATTTCTCGCAATATTCTTTTTTCCTTCATTATGATTCCATTGGTTGGGTGGGGTGGGGTGAGGTAGGGGGTGCGGAAGGGTATCATGCTTTGTTTATGAAAAGCATCTTAGGATTGTATTTGAAACATTCTTTTACAAATGAATGTATGGTGCTGCATTTTTTATGTCCAGGGTGTTTTTGAAGATTAAGCCAACTCTGTAAACAAATTAGGAGCTATCCTCAAATACAATAGACCAAAATTCGTGAGCAAACCTATTGATTTTCCTCTTGTGTTAGTTGTTTCGATATGGGTTTCATCCTTCACAGTGGCCTTAGATCTGGGTCTTTGCTCTTTGATGTGGATATGGTACGGGGATTGTTGTTGGGTTTGCTTCAAGAAGAAGAGAGAGAAGGGGGTTGTGGCAGAGAAAGAGAGCTGAGGGATGGGATGTTGTTCGAGAGAGAGATGTGGCAGACAAGTGGATTTCTTATCAGGAAGGATGGCACGGCAATTTATGTAGTAATTAATGAGAAGGGTAAAATTGACATTTTACAAAAAAATTCATCTACACCATCTACTCACTCTCATATTTTGAACAGTATCATCTGCTCCGATCTGTCACGATATGTGACTTCTGATCCAGCCCTAAGAATGTCTATATTTTGTGGGCACATGTGAATTTTTTAATTACATATCTTATTCGAGTAAAATAATATTTATTTTAAAAATTAAGAAAATAAGAAAATTGAAATAAAATAAAAATTTTGAAAATGAAAAAAATAAAAAAAATTGACGAGTCATATTATTTTAATTTAATAATGAAAAAATAAATTATCTAATAATCAGATCATGATACATTTTATAATTATGGATGATTTTGCTCTATTTATAATTATCTTCCAGAACAATCACAAAAAACAACCGCCATCGTTTCCGTCTGAAGCCCTTTATCAAATCTCAAGCAAAGGCTCTCCTTGTCTCCGAGTCCAAAAACCTGTAAAACCCTAGACACCTCTCCGCTACAACGACCGCGATGGATGATCCGATCACCGTAAAAGACACCATTCACAAGCTCCAACTCCATCTCCTCGAAGGCATCAATGACGAACGCCTGTTGTTCGCTGCCGGATCCCTAATGTCTAGAAACGACTATCAAGACGTCGTCACGGAGCGGTCAATTGCAGACATGTGCGGGTACCCGCTCTGCAGCAATTCGTTGCCTTCCGTGCGACCTCGGAAGGGTAGATACCGTATTTCCTTAAAGGAGCATAAGGTTTATGATCTTCACGTGACGTACATGTACTGTTCGACCAGTTGTGTTGTTAACAGCCGAGCGTTTGGCGGGAGTCTGCAGGAAGAGAGGTGTTCTGTTTTGAATTCAGTGAAACTTAATGAAGTCCTGAAGTTGTTTGAAGGAGTGGGTTCGAATGGGAAAGAAGATTTGGGGAGGGATGGGGACTTAGGGATGTCGAAGCTGAAGATTCAGGAAAATTCTGTTCCGGTTAATGGAGTAGTGTCAATGGAGGAATGGGTTGGACCATCAAATGCAATTGAAGGATATGTTCCGCAGCGAGATCACAGCTCTTCTCGTAGTAAAAATCGCAAAGAAGGTGGAGTTTTAAATCTTATACTCACTCCGTCCCAGAATGGGTACTGTTTTGGTCTTCTCTGGTCAACTTAATTGATTTTTGAGCAATTTTTTTTAAAACAAAAATTGACTTGTTGCGAATTTACAAAAAATGCTATAGATAGTTTACTAAATGTTCTTACAAATATTCAAAATAGAATTCTAGAAACAGTAAATAGTGATTTGATAATGTTTTAGGTTTATTTTTAAAAAGAAAACATAATATTCATTTTTGGGACGGAGAGATTACTTGGTATTACCTATACTGTTGACTAGGTAGTTTATTAGATTTGTATCTGATGTGTACTTCAAAAAAATCTCTATGCTTTCTGGTGCTGTTATTATTTTTAGTGTGATTTCAATTGAAGTTTATGTGCTGTGTAAAACAAGCTCCTTACATTAATGTGCAGGGTCTAAATCAAGCCAATCAAAGCCCAATAAGGAAGAAACTATGATCTTTAATGAGATGGATTTCATGAGTACTATCATTACTCAAGATGAATATAGCGTAACAAAGATGCCATTAGAAAAATCGAATACAGTTTCTAATGCAAAATTTAAAGACTCTTCCAGGAAAGCGGATCAGAAGGAGATTAAAGATCAATGCACCACATTGGGTGCTTCCTCTACTCCAGTACAAAGAGGTCCTGAAGCAAAACATGAGCCAAATGAGCTTATCATTTCAGAAATGTTGTTGGATTCTTGCACAAGTTTTGACAATGTGAATGCTATGGAATCAAAAAAAGAAGTCCAAGTTGGAAAAGCAGCTGAAACTAGCTCCACCATACTCAGATCCTCTATGAAATCATCTGATCCTATGAGAGCAACTCGCTCAGTTACTTGGGCCGATGAAAAAACTGATTGTACAGGAAACAGAAATCTTTGCCAGTTCAGCGAATCAAAAGATAGAAAGAAAGATGTTAAGGAATTTGATGCTACAGAGATGAGGGATGCTGATAATGCACTTCGATATGCATCTGCAGAAGCCTGTGCAGTTGCATTGAGCCTAGCTGCAGAATCTGTTGCCTCTGGGGAATCTGATGTTCTTGATGCTGGTAGGTTATCGCAGACTTTTATGTGCATGGAACCTTCTTAACCATGAATGTTAGGTTGTTATTATGATTTTCAGTATCCCTTGATGTTTTCGCTTTTCTTTTCTCATTGCATTTGACAAGCAGTTGCTGAAGCTGGAATAACTGTACTGGCACCTCCTCGTGAAGTGCATGAAGCGTGTTCTGAGGAAAATTTTGATTCCATTGATCCAGAACCAGCTCAAATAAAGTGGCCAAGTAAAACAGGCATTTCAGAGTCTGATTTTTTTGATTCCGAGGATTCCTGGTTTGATAGCCCACCAGAAGGGTTTAATTTAACTGTAAGTCTAAGTTCCACCGACCCTTATTTACCTTTTTGATATGTCATATTTTTGCTGAAGTACACGGTGCATTTGAAACATGTCAGTTATCACCATTTGCAATGATGTATATGGCTCTCTTTGCCTGGACGTCGTCATCCACCTTGGCTTATATATATGGGTGTGATGATAGTTTCAATGAAGAGTATTCATCTATTAATGGAAGGGAGTACCCAAGGAAAATTGTACTGAGCGATGGTCGCTCTTCTGAAATAAAGCAAACTCTTGCCGGCTGTCTTGCCCGAGCATTGCCAGGACTTGTTGCTGATCTCAGGCTGCCAACTCCAGTATCTATCCTCGAGAATGGAATGGTAGCTGCCCTTTCAAACTTTTAAAATGTTATGTGCTTATGGCATACATGAGCCACCCAGTTTCCTAGTTGAACTTGGAAAATATGACTGCCGAGTTTTCACTTACATCTCCATTCCTTCACAGTAATAAACTGTTGGTATTATTGTTGTTAAAGTTATATTTTTACACTGACATGGATTTCCCATATATCCCGACTACTTTGTGTTGCAGTTTTGTGAAATTCATTAATGCTTCTTGCCACCACCTCCAATCTGGGACAGCGCCACATTAGGGCAAGGGAATCAATTGACTACATTTGGTCCTTAGTTTTCCAAAAAACTAATAGTAATAATAATTTGTTTAGTCGGACCCTCCTGCACTATGGGAAAATCCTGTTGGCTTCCCTAATTCTTACAAAAAAAATTAGACAGGGTTAAATTTTTGAATAATCGATGTGAAAGTATTGTATAGTAAAGTTTAGACTTCAGATATTTGAAATTTCACATTCACCCTGTGGTAAGGTGTAACTATAAAACTTCAACATTCACAGTATGGATCACTTTTTGGGCATTGGCAATGAATATAGTGAGAAAAAAGGAGCACTATAATGCAATTTGATGTTGGATGAGTTACTCAAGGTTGTTTGGTAACTTGTAGCCTTTCTTGTGCGGCATTTTGGCTATAAAATGGGCCTTTTTCTCCAACTTTTGGTCAAATCGTGTATGAATGCAGCTCTTTGAGATACATTGGCTCTATTTCTTGATGTAGTGTTTTTATCAACAAAAAAAAAAAAAAAAAAGAAGCCGTGTAGTATGTTTGATTACAAAAGCTGCGTTTTAACTAATATTCCAAGCGTGATTACATGAAAATATTGCATCTATAAATGAACCGTTATATTTAACGTTATGTTTTGATGCTGTTGAGTATTGACGATGAACCTATCATGAGATATTCTTAAAATTTCGAAATGACGTGTTGTAGTCTATTTCTGTTTTGGTACATTTTATATATTTTATTATTGTTATTTCATAATATATTGAACCCCAACTCCTGCTCCTGGCTTCATACTGTATCGAGTAGACCTAGTTTCTTGTTCATTTGAAGTACTATCTGCCTGTTCATTTTAGGCAAATCCGTTCATAGTATTTATCTGTCTTGATTTTGTGCAATTTAGAGTGCTTGAACTGAGGCTTATTTCTGAAAAGTCACTATTTCTACAGCATATTTTCATGTTTTACTTGGAAAAGAAGTTATTCCTATCATTAGATGTTGTCTTCTTGTTGCCTATAGGATGTACACGTTCAATATAAAAAAATGGATTCACAAACTTTTGCCCGCTGCTGAAATGTTACAACATGGTTTTTCATCGAATTTGTACTTTTTTTTCATTTGTCTATTTGAAAATCTATCTCTAATATGCTTTTGTGCTCACCTTCTATAGCACATGATGTACACGTATCTCTGATGAACTAAAATCATGCAACTGAACAACAGGGTTCAGTTAAATAGGTTCTTTAGTGCTTGCTGCATGGAAGTCAAGTCATTTGATCACTTGGTAAATTCAAGCGCGCGCATGCGTTTTTTTGCCCCATTGATTTCTTTTATGTTAAATAGTGCAATCAACTTACCACAGTTTACTTCTCAATTTATGTCATCTCTGTCGTTACGTTGCAGAAATTGCATCGTGACCTACTAGTTGCCCATTGGGGTTCAGTACAACTTACAATATCTTTTTCTTCCCCTTCTCTTCCCCTCTTTTTGGGTGATAGCATTTAACACTCTCGTTTACAGGGCTGCCTTTTGGAAACAATGTCTTTTCTTGATCCACTCCCGGCATTCAGAGTAAAACAATGGCAAGTGGTTGTTCTTCTGTTCATTGATGCTCTTTCCATTTCTCAAATCCCTGCCCTTACTCCACATTTGATTAGTAGAAGAAGGCTGTTTCAAAAGGTGAGATTATTGCATCATTTTATTTAATGAATTGGCATTACAAAGTGAGATTTGCATTCGCATGGACAACTGATACAGGCACAAGTTGGATTTGTTTGTTATTGGTTAGATAAAGTTTAGGATAATGATAGGTCTTCCTAAATAAGGGAAGAAAATTTTACTGCCGAAAAACATGGAGGGTGAAGCTGTGATATTCTATAGTGGGTCCCACACTTGAAAATCCCATGCATGGCTGGTCTGTTTTCAGTAGTGTGCTATCCCTGTCCTAAATTTATTTGCATCTTGCAACTAGAATTTCTATATGGTTAATGAACCTCTGCTTTGTTCTTTGGGGCTTTTATCTTGTATCCTTTCAAGCCAACTTAGTTTGATATGAAGTTTTATGTTTATTTGCTCATTTACAACACAAGTTCCTTGTTTTTTACTCCATCATGTCTACATAATGAACTATCAGATGATCCTTACAAAAGAAATAAAATGAATCAGTACCTTTGCTACGTGTACAGATTGATGTAAATGACACTGATATTTGTAGTGAAATATAATGCCTAATGATAATTTAGGATGCATTGTGATATATGACGTGAAGCCATTTGACCTTTGGATCTTTTGTTTTGATGGCCCTAGAGTAAAAAGACCAAATTTCAGAACGTTGATCTTTCAGCGTTTTCCTGCGCGTCCCTTTTCTCCTCCTAGTGATAAGTATTTCGACATTATATATGTGGACAGGCAGCTAGGTTTTACAGAGTTCATGGAGAGTGAGGCCTTAATGCTTGGTGCTTAAGCTTTCGTAATTTCTAGTACTTTCAGTTATTTTAGATTTGAACATATATGCTTGAACAACCAATCGAAGCTGCTCCACCTTGTGCATAATTTCCTACCGTAATACCATATCTTTCAGAGTTTTCTCATTCTAACGCTTGATATACACTTTTTCGGAGTTCAGTGGAGTTACCAGCTTATCTTGAGTACAAATGGGTTGTGCACGTTTAGAGCATGACTTTATAGGATTCCCATGTTCTTGTGTCCCTTTCTTCCTTCTCTTCATTATCAAGGACATTAAATCATGTATGCAAATATATCCTAAATAATCCAATCCAACAAGTAGTGCAGGGCAAGACATAGATATTTGTGCACAGTTCACCTAATTGTGATAGAAGAGTGTCTGAGACCCTAAAGCAGACTAGAAATAACTTATTGGTTACAACTCTCAATATATAGTTCACATTTCTTCCTTACGTTAGCCAAGCTTTTGATGAGCATTTTCTTGCTCAGATTTCACGGTGGAACTGAGACGTCGTCGTTGTACTTGTCAACTAGCCTTCAACCGTAGCGATGCGTTGGGAGATATATCAAACTAATATACATATTGGATGTTTGAAATGAAAAAATATGGGCATTAGTATATTGGATTAAGAGTATATGAAAAGTGAATAAATATTATATTTATTTTAAACTTGAAGTAGTGTTAATACACGAATATATATGAATGATGAGAGTCACTAAGAATTAAAAATAGCAACTTCACATTTCTAAATATTCAATTCAAAATTTAACCAACCAAGTTAATTAGTTAACTAAAGGTATGTATTTCTCTCTCGAACATTGTTGAAAATACAGTTATAATGTAAGTGCGTAAAGAAATTACTCAAAATGAACAATTATAGTGAAAACATCAACTAATTATAATTAGTTCTTGAAATGAACAATGATAATGAACAATTATATTAGTATGATGTTCGATCTGCCAAAATCATATGTCAATTACACACCCTAAATGCACTCTTCCGCCAGCAAGTTTTTTGTTTCCTTTTTTTTTTCTCGAACAAATTTATTTTCCTATTTCACTTTTTTTATTGCTCGAGTAAAGAAATTATTTTCTGCAAGGAACCTCCTGGCATTTGGCACTTACATCTGTACATAGTTATTAACTTATTAAAGACGCAAGGCGCAAAAGGTGTGCTTGGGGCCTAGGCGCAAGGCGGGCGCGCGCGCGCCCGAACGACAAGGCGCACAAAAAAGCTTAAAATTTACTAAAAAATTAATATAGTCATATACAACATTACCATAAGTAATAAATTAAATTCAAGTAGTGAATCAAAACAACACTATTAGTCATAAATAGAAAAAAGATGTTCAAAACATGCAACCAATCACGAAATCTAAACAAGTAAACAAGCATAAATAGAAGTCAAAGTTCAAACAAAAGGGCAATAAATCTCAATCCTAGGATTCTATTATCAATCCTCATCTTCAAATACACCTTCGTCATCTTCTTCCACATAAGCTTGATCGGTCTCTTTGAATTCGGTCTCATCCTCATCATCTCCTTCTTCATTTTGCAAGAATAACATTTTGATGATGAAAAAAAAGAAAGAAGAGAAGAAAAGAGAATAACATTTTTCAAGAAGAACAGAGAAAAGAAGAACGGCAAAGAATAACATTTAGATGATGAAAAAAAATGATTTTGCAAGAATAACATTTTGGTTCAGTTTCGGTAACATATGGTTATGAAGAGGAGAAAAGAAAAGAGAAGGAAAAAAAGAGTAGCAGGGAAGAGAAAAAAAAAAGAGCAGAATGCATAATAAGAAAGAAGAATAAGAAGAGAATCAGAATAAGAGAAGATAAAGAATAAGAACAGCAGAGAAAAGAATAAGAGAATCGGAAGTAGAGAAGAACGAGAATAAGAAAGAAGAAGAAGAGCAGAATAAGAAAGAAGAATAGAAGAGAAGAAGAACAGCAAAGAAGAGAAAAAAAGAAGAGTAGAATAAGAAGGAAGAAGAGAAGAGAAAGAAAAAAAAAAGAGAATCAGAAGAAGAGAACCAGAAGAAGAGAAGAACAAGAATAAGAAAGAAGAAGAAGAGCAGAATAAGAAAGAAGAAGAAGAGCAGAATAAGAAA
>JAOWAN010000047.1:8032948-8051088 GCA_028566635.1 Lobelia cardinalis | reverse complement strand
GCCCGAGGATTGTTGAGACTTGAGACCTCATCCTCATGTCAGTCATTGGTATTTTAATGAATCGAGTCTTAACGAGTTAAGCCCTTTACGAGTCCTTGACGAGCCGGCTCTCGAGTCTTGCAAGTCGAGTCGAGTCGGACTTGCAAAATATGACGAGCCTGAAAATTGAGCTTGGCTTGGCTCATGAAAATCGTGCGAATCGAGTCGAGACGGGTCCAAACGATTCGAACCGAATCGAATCCACGAGTTGGTTTGACTTGTTTACGGCCGAACATCCATTAAAAGTGAAGTTTGATTACTATTAAAGGGACAAAAAGTGTTGATTCAAATACTTTACTACATAATAAGAAAAGATCATTACAATAGAAAAATTACTTAATTACAATCATAAAAGAAAGATAATTTATGAGATATAATTTACTACATAATAGAAAAAGATAATTACAGGAAAATGATTTACTTAATTATGATTATAATAAGAAATAAATTTATTTTTTGTAGATAAATGACATTATTGAGAGAATGTCGGTCAAATTATATACATTTCACTAATTTGACATGCTCTTAATCTAATTACAAAATAAAATTATCTACATATATCTATGTTGTAGAAATCCTCATTTTTATAAATATTATATTTTAATTTAGATGAAAATTAGTAATATCATTATCCTATTATATTTTACCAAAATTTTGATATATCAAATTTAAATAATATTAACATTTTGATAGAATAATAATAAAAAATTTTTATTATCGATATTTCGATAATAAATTTTTTTTTGATACGATTACTCTGCAGAAACCACATGAGGAATTATATATATGTTTTTCAAACGCCTCCAGGGCATATATAACAGTGAAAATGGAGAGGACGGATAGGGCTCAGCGCGGTAGTGTGCAATGTTCGATTCTCTGTAAGGTGGAATTGACTCACTTATAACCGGGAGTAACCTAAGGATTAAGAGCCATGTGCCTATTCATTAGCCCTCTACCCTGACTCTTGTGATGCACATCCTGCGATTTACCTCCTTCACGTTATATGTTCCCCAAACTCGTTAACAAAACCCAATATACTCCATCCGTTTCACAATAGTTGATGTTTAAGGTTAAATTACACTAACGAAGGAATGCATTAAATATCTATTAATTTTTTAATTATGCCCTCTCTTTATATAAGATGTCTTTTTAAATTATTTTTTTATTTAAAGAGGTATTAATGACTTATTTATCTTGAAATTAAGATAAAAAGGTAATTTAAAAAAATATAAAAAATGTGTAAGACATTAACTATTTTAAAATACTTTTTTATTTTCAATATGAAACGAAGAGAGTAATATAGCTAAGCTTTGACCGTCACCAGTGATACATCAACAGAAAAGCAGCACAAAAACAAAACAAAATAAATTACTAAAATAAAATGAAATCAAATTATGTAAAATAGAAAAAAAAAACCTCAATATTTTCTTTTTCTCTATCTTCTCTCTCTCCTATCTGATCTCTCTCTCTCATCTCTAATAATTTACTTTCTCTCTCTTCCGGCCACGGTGTCATCGTCGTCACTTTGAATCATCGCGGTGATTTACCGGCGACCGCATTTCATCCAGCTTTCCGACATGATCGGTACAGTTCTTTTCGCGGTTTTATTTTCATTCCATATTTTTTGGGGATTTGTAATCAAATTTGAAATTTGGTATGTGTTGAAGTTGTATTTTTCCTTCGATTTCTCATTTGGATCTGCTGATCTTAATATATATTTCCTCGCGGTTGCTGGATATGTGTTTTTAGCTAAATGATATTGTATTTGTTAATTCATTTTTATGTATGTTTATAAATTAGAATGATATGATTTCCATTTCAGGAACTGTGTTACAATTTGGTAGATCTTTGCTGCTTTCATTACCGTATATATAATATGTATTTGCATGTATATATGTGCACACATACACATACACACACCTATATATATATCTGGTTTATAAATGAATTTTATTCTATTTAAAAATTTTAATTAAATGAGGGAATTGATGCCAAAATTTTACCTAACATAGCTAATGTCTGGGGGTGTGTGCATACACAATTATTGATCTTTTAGCTTAGTTATCACAGTGTTCTGTTTTTGGCTTGGTTTTCAGTTGTCAGGAAAAGCTAATCACAAAAGGAAAATGTTTAAATAATTATTTCTGCTAAAAGAGTACCAATTTCCTTATTTGGGCATTTTGGTGTACAAAAAAATTTTAGATACAGTTCTCATGGTGTTCTGGCATCGCCGTTCATTTGAATTATATATCAAGCCAGATTTGATGTAAAAGTTTTGATATTATACTTTTACTCTTGAGAGTAGCTACTTTTTATGCCTTAAGCTTTTGGATGTTCGAAGTAATTAAGACAAGTATTAAGTGAAATCATTTTACTCGTAATTTTGTCTCTCCGTGAACATGATTGTCTCCAACTTATAACTGGAATAAGTTTGCAGACCTGAGTATGCTTGCACTAGCATGATACTCTCAGCAGCGAAGTTATTGAGGGTGTTTGGTAGCGGCATGCTTTCCTCGAAGTTATTTGGTGTCCACCGGATTAGTATGGATCTTACTGAATCTTCTTGGGATTTTAGCCTATATTTGTGTTCTTGATTTCATAATTGGTCAAGAAATAAGCATGTGTTCTACTCTATCAGCCTATTGTGATAGTTGATTTGGGGATGTGAAATTGAAGCTAGATCTTTACCTTGATTTGTAGGTTACTTTAATAGTTTGCTTCTGAAAGTTGAATGGTGTAAACATGAATAAATGCCGTGCACTAGCCTGATACTTACAAGATCTGATAATCTGCAATTCTTACACTATACCAAATACCATTTCCAGTGGAGCAGTTGTTTATTCATTACTTCCCTCTGATCCCGAATAAATGTCTACTATTTCTTGTGGGATTAAATTTGAATATGTGCTCATTTAAAAAGAGAAAAATTCTTTCTGGGAAAGAAAAGAAATCCTTGTTGCCACAAGCTTTCGGGGACCCCTACATAAGATGCTTGTGTCCGCCAGTTCATTTTTTATTTTAATTTTAAATGGAGTCAAATAGCTTTTCTAAGAAATATGTGCATATTGAAACAGAACACTTATTTAGGATCGGTTACTATTTATTTTTTCTCTAATGGGGGGTTCCTGTACGTTCTTTGTGGCAGCTCTCTGCTCGTAAGGAGTCCGGAACTCCCCAACTAATAGCCTTAGAAGAAACCTATGGAATTTGAAAATTTCTTTGGCAAATCCCGTGGGAAAGAAATGAAATATTAACGTACCAAATTGGCAAACGTTTCTATAACTTTAGGTACTAATTGGTGTAAATGGAAGGATTCAGATTTGCTTGGCAACAAATAAACTTCAACTCAACTTAGACTTATTCCCAACCACTTGGGTGTGTTTTACCACAAACAAACTTAAAAAAGGAAAAGAGAAACAAATGCAGATATGAAGTTTGTGACCTAATTTAGTGTTGTGGATCAGCATGATTTAGTATGTTTCTACCAAAATGCAAATCATCAGAAAAATAGTATTTTCTGGCAACTCTGGTACAATTAAGCAGACAGCTTTTTGAATTCCTAAATAGTCTTATACTCCCTCCATCCCCAAAAATAGTCCCATTTCACTAGCAAATTGTTTACTATTGTACTTTTACTGCTCTATATTTCCTTGTAATTGCACTAAGTTTTGTATTTTTCTGCACAGCAAATGTGAGAGAACTGTCACATTTTCAAAGAACTAAATAGACGAACAGACAAGTCGCAAGTGGAAGAAAATCTTGAGAATATAATCAACATATTTAGATTAATTCTGGAGATGAATTTGGGAGAAAAAGAAAAAAAAATCGGGCCAATATTTGCAAAAGGAGTATCAATGTCAATCTGATTCAAGGTTATTTCCACCTATATATTTTGAACCTTAATATTTCCTATATGCAAGGCGCATTACATGCACAGATTTTTAGCCTCGTAAGTGTAGTGTGAGAGCTAGCCATGTTTATTGAGACATGAATTTTGTGACTTAAAGGGTGGGACTAGTTATTATGACGATGAAAGGAGATGTCTGAGAGATAGAGATGCGTAGACTATTGTAACATTGCGATTTATTGTGCGAGACGGAGAGAGGAGATTTTATATGTTTCATCTTTTCTCTATCCCTATAATTCATGTCCCCGCGATGTCCCACTTTTTAAGCTAGAATTTGAGAAAAAAATGAGCCATTTTTAGAAAGAAGCTGGCAAATCCCAAGTCTCCAAAATGTAGCAATTGGTTACTGAAGTATGTTATTGGGTTTTCTCAAACACGGAGTATTTAAGAATAATTTCTTATATTATTTGCACTACCACAGCCTTTCTAGTCTCTGAATTCTGAAGTCCCAGCAGTTAGGAGGTTGAGTGGCACTAAAGAGTAGACTTATGTGTCATTATATTATTTGCACTACCACAGCCTTTCTAGTCTTTGAATTCTGAAGTCCCAGCAATTAGGAGGTCGAGTGGCACTAAAGAGTAGACTTAGGTGTAATTATCCCCGAACAGACATGTAGTTGAGCATATGTCATGGATTAAACTTGTAAATTAGACCAGTGAAATTGTCTGGTGATATATTTGACCTGCTACTGTAACTGCTGAATGAGCTCCTGAACTTGCTATTAATAAAATTCTAATTTAAATGTTTTAAGGAAAGAGGAATATTAAAAAATTGTTTATGCATCCACACACTTGTATGTATACTCATTCATAGAGTAGATAGACATGCAAAGAGAGGGACGGAGGGAATCAAAATTTAATTCCTTGGACTATAGTTCATTCAAAACTAAGCCTATCAGATTTGGGGATTGAAGTGTGTATACTTGTAAGTACAAACAGACACACACTCACACACTTGTCCACACACGCTCTACTTTCAGCTTGTAGGGTGCTAGTTATAAACTTAATAGTTGAAACATAATACCCTTATTGTATGATTGGTTTTCGGACCTAAGTGGTTATCTCCTCAATTCTGTTACTTCTTGCATTCGATCTTGTCCTCGCTTGTTTTCAAAGTTCGAACGGTCTCTAGTGCTTTATTTCATTAAACATACAAGAAAATATTAATAATGATGCCAATGTAGTAATATCATAATCAATAGAGGTTGTTGAGATAATTGTCTTAATTGAACCAATCATTATGAATGAGAAAACCATCAGTGAATTATTGGATTGGGCCATCATAGGGTATCTCTGTAGAGCTCCTAGTACATAGCAAAACTAGGTTTTTCCTTCTTTTATTTTTGTTGCCTTTGCATAGTTAAGAATTTGAAATGATCAATAAAGAAACTATGAGATAGTAGTGTATGCTGGAGTGTAGCCACTTGCCTCCCCCATCCTCCAAATTTCTTTTCCTGAAAAAGAAAATGCATACAAAAAAGGTGCAGCAGTAAAGGAAAAAAATGGAAATGAGAAAAGAGCTTGAGAAGGTGTGGCTGTTTGCTGGGTGGAGGCAACCGTTTGCCAGTAATTGGATGCTCTAAGTTCCCCAAAAAGAATTAAAACGTAAGTAAAGGAAATAAAGGAAAGAATAATTAAAAAAAAAAGTATCAGCACTAGGGCCCAACTTTTACTTTTGGAACTTGAATGATTTGAGTGTCAAGTATGAACAATTTTAACGCGTGACTAGTAAACAGCTTTCACATGCAAAACCTTTGGATCCCAGAAATTACACCTGGGCTCCTAATTTCTAACTGAAAAGAAATATGTAATTTTGGTAGTGTATGTTGAAAGATCAAGTTTTGACAAAATTGACAATGGGGCTATCATCTAGGGGTTTCAAGATATGAGTAATCAGAGGATCACATGAAAATTGTCATGCCTTATTTGTACTATTTTGAACAATGGTAATTTAAAATAGGACAATTTGGTATTTATGTATCAAATTCTTACAACTTTATTGTCCCCAGAAATATGGTTGCATTTGACAAGGCAAACATTGTAAAATCGTAAATGGTTCAATTTGACAAGTCAAACATTGGCGGCAAGCCCATTGGGAACGACAACTCCTTTTTTGGTCGGTGGGAGTATAAATTTAGCTTTTGTTTATATATGCTTTCTTTGTGATGAAATTTTGATAGGTTTTGTTTGTATACATTTAAAGTTTCTGTTAATTTTTTTGTTTTAAATGGTGGATGGTGTATGGAAAGAGGAAATACATTATATTTTGCTAGGATTTGTGAACAGTATATTTGATGCCTTTGCTTAGATAAGGAAAATTCTGTTAGAAATCCCGTCTGCAAGAAGTGCAAGGATCCATATAAATACTAGGCATGTGAAGCATGAAACTCGTTCTCATATGACTACCAAAGGGTTTGCTCTCGAGTTTAGAAAAATGGGAGGGAAAAGGAAAAAAATTAGGGAAAGTTTCCTTTGAAGGCATGCTCTCAAGTTTATCAAAGGAAAAGGAGGAAAAAAAGGAAGGGTTTCTTCCTGTCTTTTTCTTTTTCCGTCAAAAAGTGGGAGGATGATTTTTTTTTAATAAATTCGAACCTTTTCAAATCTCTCTTATCTTCCTTTTCTTTCCTTTAAAACTCAAGAGCCTTTGTATTTACATTTCCTTCCTAAACTCAAGAGCACACGTTGACAAATTTAATTCTCCCCTCTCCTCTCATCTCCTTCCTCGCGACCCTTTCCCTTCACTAAAAACTCGAGAGCAGGCCCAAAGTGACACGTAGTTTAACAAGTGAATCGTGTACTTTGATCTCGTCTAAAATTGTTAATGTATGTTATAATGTGAAGCATGGTTCTGCATTCGATGTATGGCTAGTTTATTGTAAATTTTATGCTCTGTTTATGCAACATAATTGATGGCAATGTGCACTGGTGCGTGCATCAAAGAATGCAAGTTATTATATCAATCATACTTTCTGTTTTCCTTTTTCTTTTTAAAAATTTTCTTCTACATGGATGTGAAAAGAAGCGTTAATTTCGGGAAGGGGAGGGGGGGGGGAGGAAGAAGAACTTGGGCTGTGGGGCCAGATGGAAGGTTATAAATGCTAGATGTATCAAGTATTGCTCTTTTCTTGGTTATAACTATACCAGGATTAGGGCGATTATTTCGTGGAAAGATTATGTCCAACGGTTCACGTATACTCTATCTAAATTCTATGAAACACACTTTCATGACATCAAACCTTTTGTGGAAATCCAAAATCTGTTCTCTTTTCTTATCAAATACTTCCACTCTTACGGTCATATTTTCTATCTTGAGCCAAACTGCGTAAAGAGTCTGAATTCAGAAATTAAGCTTAAATTATTTATACGTTTCCAAGATTGTCCTTGTTACACAACACCTAAAATCCGGAAAATTACTTTAGTCCTTATAAGCTAGGGTTGTTCCTGGCAAAATAATTAAGGAGTCATTACAATGTTAACACTGAGGAGGGGGTACAATACGATTTCCTGGTGCGCTTTTTTAAGTTTGGAAGTCTCTGATTGTCTCGTTCAATCATTTCTATTTGATCAGGATTAGCAAGCAAGTCAGACATACTTTCTATGTTACTTATAAGATCAGCATGTCTTTTTCTCCTTAGGGTGCACTCTGCTAGATTGCTGTTATCTTAAGCACTGTATTTTCTCCATGATTCCTACTATTTTTTCCATGGATCAAGTCCTGTACTTATTGACTGCTGAAATAAAAAGAGAAAGAAAATCTTAGTGTAGAGATCTGGTCTCTATGATAAGTACAGATTATATCTGAAAGTTTCGTGAGGTGAACTGTTGTACGCATGGCGTGTACAAAAAGAACATAATGTGAAAAGATAATCATAAAGTATTACTCCCTCCGTTCCATTATAAGTGTCCACTAATCCTATTTGGAGAGCTTCAAAAAAAGTGTCCACTTTCCTATTAGAGAATAGGATAAATGACTTGTGTCCACAAACCTCATTTGGACCCGCCTCCAATTTAGTTGTGTCCACAAATGATACTTTGCACTAAATATTGTGCAAATGGATAGCGGAGACTTAAATTGGAAGGGAGGGAGTATTAGTTATGAGGGGTAATAGTCAGGGCCTGATAACAATGACTTGCTCTTGTGATTGGATTGAATTGGATTGCTCTTTAAAGCTCCAAGTTTTTAAACAATTGTTCCGTATAAAAGCTGTTACTTTATTTACTGATGGAGTATTTGAAAATTGTAGCAATATGGACAAAATATGACAAATCTTCTATCTGTTAAGCTTTTATGAAAGCTCTTTGCCGCATGCAACAAGGAACAATGGGATTTCTGACTCATCTCAAAAGTAGCTTTTTACTTGTAGTTAAGGGCTCTTTGACTGCCGTATAGAATACAAATTCAGTAGTCCTTACTTTTACTCCCAGTCTTTACTAACTGGCATCAACAATTTCTTTTTACCTTTTATCCCATGTTATTGGTGAGACATGTTGACTTTGTTTTTATTTTCAGTGCCTTTTGACTTATCGGGCATATCCTGGCATATCGTCTGTCTTTCTTTTCATTCAAAAAGAAGAGTGAGTGGTGTAATTATTATTTTTATTCATAATTTTTTTTCTTGGTCCAATTTCTCTCTGTGATAAGTCTTGTTAAGGTTGATGCGATAGTGAGCGGGGTAGCTATCTTTTTTACTTTATAATCTTTTTTTGGTGCAATTGTTATCAGTGATAGAAGTCTGAATTCTTTTGTAAAACCATAATATATAGATATCTTTGTCATTATTAATACAAGTTCCTTTACGCAAAGTATATCTATTTCTTGGATTGCTATGATCTCAACTTCATTTTAGGCACTTTTCACGCGTCAAAGCCGTTACGTTGACTGAAGAGAATAGAGCATGATACTTGTTATATAAGTTGTAGTTCTTTCCCTGGTTTTCTCACTTTTCATTTTGTTTTCAGCAGGTAATGCTTTGCTAATTGAGAAAGCATAATAAGTACGACTCTTGAAGCTAAATGGCTTCGGTGGGTATAGCACCGACTTCTGGTTTGAGAGAACCTAGTGGCCATACAGTTGGGGCTGATAGGTTGCCCGAAGAGATGAATGATATGAGAATTAGGGATGATAAGGTGGGTACAGAAAGGTTTACGACTTCCATCTCTTGTTATTACTGTCCTCTTGGTTATGGTTCAATTTTTCATGACTTTGCAGCGTCAACATTTTTCTCTTGTACCTTTGTAGGAAATGGAAGCAACAGTTGTTGATGGGAATGGTACCGAGACAGGCCACATAATAGTGTCTACTATTGGTGGTCGAAATGGCCAGCCAAAACAGGTATTCCATTGATCTTTATTATGTTTCTATTGCTGAACTACATGTGCCTAATAATCTGATAGTACGTATACTGCTGGAATACTACGTTTTTGTGTTCTGTTGGTTCATTTGGTTCCAATTCATTGTATCAAGGACTAGGAGTGAGGTCGGTGTTGCCTATTAGTATATTGAAAATATATCTTCTATGGAATTGATGGGTGTGGAAGTTTTATCCTTTCTTGTGGAAAGATAATGGATTTAATTACATGTTTTGTAGGACATAAATTATATACATGCTTTTCTGAGTTATGGTGGTCCTCGTAAATGTAACTGAGTTTCTTAACGTCTTAGTGTTGAGCATCCATTTGGGTTTTTAAATTTTTATTGAACTAGCTTGAATGACAATTTTGTTGAATGAATAAAAATGTTATCCTATTAAAAGTAATATTATTAAATGATTATGGAAGTGCAACAAGAATGACATATTGTTGTTCGAGCTTCACCAGAACTCTTACTCAATGACCTTGAAAGATCTGAAGATGTATCGTTGAATACTCAAGGCCATGGAAGTGGTTAACATCTCGGGCTTAATTTTGGTGCAGTTATAAATGATAAAAATAGATGTTTACAAACTCCAAGATGTAGCAAGTATTTGATGAAGAAATGGCATGTGTATAGTAGAGAAAATTCTTATCAAATATCAAATGGGATGATTTTGTGCTGCTTGTTTAGAAAAAGTATTTACGCATATGTTATACCAGAATTTTACTCCTTTACCTTTGTCATTCATCAAGGAGTTTTAACATGCTAAAGATACACCAATTTGGAATAATTGTACCTGATTTGAGTGGCTTGTCTTTATATTTTTCGGACCCATTATATTTGAATGGAAATGGAAATTCATAATTTTCTCAAAGTTATGTATCAGATTACTTCTGTTACTTTTTCATTGGAATCCTCTTATTTTTTGTCCATAAACATGGAGGTAAGTACTTGGTAGTTGCTACCAGTGTGATGTTTAATTGGGAACCTAAATCAGTTCCTACAAAACAATAAGAGAATATTTTGGACTCTATTTTTACTTTCATACAGAAATGGTAGATGTTATCTCTTAAAACTCTAATTTCAATACCCGTTAGAAGAATTGGAGAAATTTAGGAAAGGAAGTTTTGTGAAGTAAAGAAATTGTAGGAATTATATGTTATTGGTATGTTTGGAATAGGAAAGTTAAAACCCAGAAGAACATCCCTTCTTTTATATATAGCATCAATTAGAAAGAGAGGTATATACTGTTGGCACATGCCATATGCAGCAGTAGATGCACCATTCATCTACTGTTTGCCCGCTTTTCATGAATCTGCCTTTACGCCTTGGGGTAACCTTACATATTGGTGTCGGTGTTTGGACATCAATTTACTCTTAAGTATCTTGTTTTGTTCGATTACTCTTACCCTTGAACAGTTATCAAGTCATGTACTTTGCAACAGGACTCTGGAGACACGGTTTATGTATCCATGGACTGTAGTCCATTGTCTATAATTGCTTTTGTTGATTTTTCAAGTTTTATTTGGGTTTGAGTGTCTACTGTATAATCTTTGGCCATGCTCTCACTTTTCATTTCTTGTTAATTGTTGCTTTCTCTGTTCTGCTTAAAGAGTCTTTGTCTGAAAGTCAATAATTGTAAGAATCAATAAAAATTTTCACACTTATGCTTTGGTATAAGGATTAAATTAGTTTTTCTTTTGTTTTGTTCATTTGAGCTTAATGTAACGAGATTTCCAATTCATAAATTTGTAAGCTTAGCTTTTGCCACAAAGTCATCTATGGCACTGGCCCAAGAGAATATGACTTCTTATGCAGAATGGAGGGAGTATTGTTTAGTCTCCTGCCCTTGACTCTCTTTTGCCATAGTTAATTTTGTTCCTATTTTCCTTACCCTTCAGTAGATTTTGTCCTTTTGGAAAAAAAAAATGATATGAATGCTATTCATGCTCATACTTGGATTGCTCTTATTTATTTATTTTTAATTTCAGACAATAAGCTACATGGCTGAACGTGTTGTGGGGCATGGATCATTTGGCGTTGTGTTCCAGGTAGTAAAATAATTTTATTTTTTTGTTCTTGAATTGCTTGGAGTACTATGTCTATGCTTTTGGTTACTGGTGTTCTTTGTACATTAAGAAGATTAGTAAGTGCTGTTTCAGGCTGAATTTCTTCCTTTGTCCAGGCAAAATGTCTAGAGACAGGTGAAACTGTGGCAATAAAGAAGGTTCTTCAGGACAAGAGATACAAGAACCGGGAGTTACAGACCATGCGTCTCCTTGATCACCCCAATGTTGTGTCCTTGAAGCATTGTTTCTTTTCCACCACTGAAAAGGATGAGCTCTATCTTAATCTCGTTCTCGAGTATGTCCCTGAAACTGTTCATCGCGTAATCAAGCACTATAATAAGTTAAATCAGAGAATGCCCTTGATATATGTGAAGCTCTATACATATCAGGTATGTTATTGGTATATGATATGATATGATCTGATTTGTTTGTATTATTATTGTTTGTGCAATTGTGTGCACAATTGCGTAGTACATGTCTTGTCTATTTCTACTGTAAAAATACTTTCTCAGATATTGCGACATCATCATCTATAGCTCGATTCTTATGGGGGTTTGATGGATGTAGCTGGTTGAAATATAACCGGCATTCTTTAAGATGAAATCTTTGTCAAAACACAAGTAGCTCTGGAGAAATCAACTTATTATGTTACTAGTTGGAGAAATCTCTTTCGAAATTTTGATTGATTTTGTCAATTGTGCCTCCCATTATTTGTTGCGTAAGGTATCAGAACTTTAATTTTAGCCGGTGATATGGCATCCTCTTTTGCCAATTGTGATATCCAACCCTGTCTCCATCCTCCATTAACCCATGATTAAGATAGTGTAATGCTGCTTCTCCAAGGAATCCCTTGACTAGGCACTCCACCCTACACCACCAGCACTACTGTTCTATAATTGATAAAAAGGGGAATATAGTTGATGCGAACAATTTTAAAATGAAATGCAAAAGAAGATCTGCATATCTTTGCTTTCTTCTCCTATTCTTAAGGAAGATTTGTATTTTTATATCATCATTTGATAATTGGTCTAACAAGATTTATTTATTGGCAGATTTTCAGGGCATTGTCGTACATTCATCGCAGTATTGGGGTGTGTCACCGTGACATTAAGCCTCAAAATCTTTTGGTATGTGTGAATAAGATTCCTTATCTCTTCCTATTTTCTCTTTAAGTAATACCAATTTCAACTGGGTTTCATGATATACTGAAGCATCTAACTCATGCATGTGTACAGGTCCTAAAGACCATTTGAGTGGTTTGGTTTATAGGGTGTGTAGTGAGTAATGCAGTTTATCGATTGTCTAAGTTTACAGGGTGTGTACATGGAAACAATCACTTTTCGTTGGATACAATCCTCTTATCTTGTGTGAGATAAATTGTCTTGAACCTAGGTACTAGTTAGAGGATGTTTTTGTCCCACTGGCGGTTTCTCATGCCAACGATATTAAATGAAAATTTAACCCTGAAAACATTCTCGTGTTTAGGTTTCCTTCTTCGCTTGCTTCCTCTTTTTCGTTTTCTTTCTTTAATTTTTTTCTTGATTGGGTGTGTTCGGGCATCTCAACTACTTGTTTGTGACTGCATCTTGATTTGCATAAGGAATTGCTTGTTAATAAAATTGCTTGTTAATAAAATTGCTGTAGAGATTGAAGGTTTATGCATGTAGATAATCATTACTGTACACTGTTTTGATAAGCTACTCAACATTTGCTTAGTTGCAGATGGCGGTTATATGAACTATTTTTCCCGAACTACTTTATATCCTTACTTAATGAATTCCTTAGAACAGCTTTCATTTCAAAGATTTTTTGTCTTCCTTGTTTGTGACTGCAAGTTGATTTACTAAAAGAATCACTTGTCAATAATATTGCTGCAGATATCAAAGGTTTATGTGCTTTCGACAGTACACATCTAGATTAGCTTTACTATTTGAGAATGAAGAATCATTCTTTTGTTAGTTGAACTTGGATGAGTTTCTTGTTTTACTTAGTTTTAATTCAACTGCATATTAATTGCTAAAACATACCTGTTTTTCTGGTTGCACTAATATCTATTTTACTTGAACAATGTGTTTCTCAAGCTTGGAAGATAAGCTTGTTTTTCCATTTTTGTGTAAACACTCTTGTTAATAATAGTTTTTCCTAGTCTCAGCTACTACTTCTTGAACTGGAAAATCGAGTTATCTTATCTTCTCTCCGGTGATTTTTACATATCAAAACCATGCTTTTCCTTGTAGGTGAATCCCCATACTCACCAACTTAAGCTGTGCGACTTTGGAAGTGCTAAAGTTTTGGTAAGATGCTTCCACTCTTGCCCATTTTTGTAACTGATTTCCAAATTTTACGGAAATGCTTAGTTGATTTTCTCTTGATGTTTGGTAGGTCAAAGGGGAGCCCAATATATCGTACATTTGTTCTAGGTACTATAGAGCACCTGAACTGATATTTGGAGCAACCGAGTATACTTCGGCTATTGACATCTGGTCTTCTGGCTGTGTACTCGCTGAACTACTTCTTGGACAGGTAGATGTTCTTGGCTTCCATGACTAAGGTAAAGTGCACTCTGTGTATGAAGCCTAATACATATTTATGTTTTTTGACAGCCCCTATTCCCTGGTGAGAGTGGAGTTGACCAGCTTGTTGAGATTATCAAGGTAATTGAATTCTGATAGTCTTGATTTATCATAACTCCCATAGGCAGGTTTCCGAATGTTAGTCTTGAACCTAAATCACTAAAATCATCTTCTTGAAGCTTATGGTACCCCATCATATAAGTTCCTGATGTCTGTTCTTTTGACCAAAAATTGTGTTTCTAAAGTATTCATAGTTATCACACGGCTTAGTTTGACCAATACTACACATTGTCTGTGATTGTACGAAGGTGCTGGGTACTCCAACAAGGGAAGAGATCAAATGCATGAATCCTAACTATACAGAGTTCAAGTTCCCTCAAATTAAAGCTCATCCGTGGCACAAGGTACCTAAAATGAAAAATGCTTATTGTTGAGAGAAAAAAATAACAATTGAAGATGCACAAAGTTAACTCAATTATTTTCCCTGCTATCAGATATTCCACAAGCGTATGCCTCCAGAAGCGGTTGATCTGGTTTCAAGATTGCTTCAGTACTCACCAAATTTGCGATGCACAGCTGTGAGTGAATAGAAGCACTCTATTTCTTTCCTCTTTTTATCTTTGTAGTTACCAGACTTCTTGCCACCAAAAGCTTTTATTCTTTTTCATTGCTTTTTTTAAAATCCATTTTCTTGATGAACAAGTGTTTAACGAATTTGCTGGTATGCTTTAAATATTATTGCTGTTGAACAGTTTCCCTTGAGCAGATGGTCTTGAAATATTTTTGTTTATCTGGTTGTGCATGTGTTACTAAGTTCATAGAACATTGTTAATCTGAATATCTTAAATATAGCTTTTTGTCTTTTCTTTTAAGATTGGTCTCTTGTGAAGTTCACATCACTAAATTCTACAAATCACTGTGGTTTCAGTTTTAATGTGTTACGGGAGCTCATAGAACATTGTTAGTCAGAATCACTTAATTATAGATTTGTTGCTTTTCTTGTAAGACTGGAATTGTATATGGTCTTATGAAGTTCACATACTACTGATCGTTTCACTATGTTACTGGAGCTCATATTTATTGTCCCTCAATTTTTGTAAGTTCTTTTAATTGCATTATTTTGTTTGATTGTTGAGTTGATAGGGTCCCTGAATGTATATTGTATAGACTACTAGTGGGGTTCTATACCTCAGTCCTTCATGTATTTTGTATTTTACGTGGTAATTTTCTCTTTGGCTTGAATTTGCTTTATAATGTATTTACTTCTAATGCAGTTGGATGCATTGACCCATTCATTTTTTGATGAGTTGCGCGATCCAAACACGCGCCTGCCAAATGGACGTTTTATTCCTCCACTGTTCAACTTTAAGCCTCACGGTAGTTCTTTGTACTAATTCTTAGTATTAAGCTTACCTCTAAACAAGTTTTTGTTCTAATTTGTTGACATTGCTCTTATCAATCAGAGTTGAAGGGGGTGCCATTGGAAACTTTGGTGAAATTGATCCCAGAGCATGCAAGAAAGCAATGCCCCTTCTTCGGGTTGTGATTCCAAGAAGAATGTGACAAACTAGCAAGTGCCTCATTGGAAGCTATTTTACTTCTCCATGTTGATTTGTCTTTGTAATACCTTGTTCTGCAAAAGACGATTAGGGAGTTGCGACTTAATTGTGTTCTTATTTACCCGTTATTGTAACATTATATGGAACATCTATTTAAACGTTGTATTTGGTGCTTGTATTTTATTATTTGCAATTCGTGTGATATTTCATAGTTGCTGTGTGTTCATTTGCCTAGTTTTTTGCTGTTAAATTTGGTCTAAGATTTGGGCACCCTTGACCTTGATGATGCTTTCCTTGTGCCTATTTTTATTGCATATCATATATCATTTTACTGACATATGCTCAATGATCATCTGAGCTATGCTATGTCCCATGTAGGTTGAAATTGACAGCCTTGATTTTTCTGGTGGGACTAGAAGATCTTAGAATCTGAAAAAAGCGAAGTTTACCAGACTTTGAGAGGTGCGGGTTTCTTCCTAATATTTGCTTGAAAGATTTTCATTGAATGCTATGGCTAATGCGTATGTCTTAGAGAACTGCAGATTTAAATTCTTCTTGCACCTCTCCTCTTTAATTGTGCAGTAGCTCAAGCAGTGTTCTATGCGAGTGAAGCAAGAGTTTTGACTCTTTCCATGGCTCTTTCTCTATTAAGAAATTCCTCTGGGAGAATGCAGTGTTGACTACTTTGACAATTCTGGATTTCCCCAAGGAGAAAGCTGAGGTAACTAAAAGCATTTCTGATTCCAACTTTTAAGAAACAGCATCCATTTAGCTTTTGCTTGAATGCAGTCACTACACTTCCAATATATACCATGTTTAAGATGGGCCAGCTAGATATGTGTATTCATCTATGTGGCTTGCAGAAGGCCATGGAAGTTATAGCTGGAGTGGAGTGGTAGCTGTTCCTGATGCTTTGATAATTTCAGAAACTCTTCCGTGGACCTGGATTATGTTGCCTGTTGTAGTTCTACTTATTTAAGATGGCTTAGTACACTCCTTCATGTTAGTTCATCTTTTTTGCACTTCTTTTGTAGCTAGGAACTTCATGGTTTGTATACCACAGCTTTTGAAATATGAAAAGCACATAGTAGTTGCTCTGTCTGGTTTATGTTTTCCCTTAAAATCTTCCTTCGTTTGTTTGTCCGGTAAACACCATAAAATCTTCACTACTCTTGTAGGTGAATTTATAGAAGATAATGCTTGGTGTGATGAATCGGACATTCAAGATCCTGAATGCATATGTAGGGATAGAGCTGGTTGTGAATATTGCAGCTCATCTCCGGCTCTTCTCGGTTAGAGCCCCAGATTCTTGCTACTTTACTTGCAACCATGGAGTAGTTTATGTAACTTGCGACAACAAACAAATATGAAACTTGTGAGGTGGATTTAGTCTGCTCTTCATGAGACAAAGCATTTGCGTTCATCATATTCGTGGAAGGGGGGAAATAGCACACGGATTGCAACACTCTTGAAAGGGAAAAGCAATCTCGATGATTTATCTACTAGTTCTCTGACTCTGACGGCAATCTAAACAATCCTTAGGCTGCCTAACATCTCACATTATCCTCTTGATATTTCGAGCCCCTCTGTTTCTTATTTACCTCTCTTCAACATAGAAAGATTCTTGCTATCTCAATGGTGCGACTTTTGCCATCCGTGATCTAAGCTTAAGGATCATATAAAATTGTGGGACTTGCCGGCAGTTTGGACTTCTGTAAATGAATGTCAAAATTTGTTCATAATCGACGGAGTAACTGCAATCTCGTGCACTTATGTATTGGACTGCAGATTTATGTTTTGAGTAACAAACATGTTGGTATATAGGCAAAGTGAAATCGTTGTTTTGTCTATCAACACAAGTTTTCTTCTATTGTGGAAAAATTGTACTCCCTCCATTCAAAATGTATGACACGTTTTGTTCCTGATGAAGAACAAAAAGTGTCGCTCAGTTGGAACGGTATGACACATTTTGTTTTCGATGAAGAACAAAAAGTGTCGCTCATTTTGGAACGGAGAGAGTACCTGACTTTGGAGTTTTGTTCATAAAACTTACGTAGGACGAAAGAGCACGTGAAAAACTCTGCGCTAGTCATTGATGAGTGAGAGAAAGCCTGAGGTACGTATTTGAACCCGATGAACGAGAATTTGAAATTATCTGCAGCAACTCTCTCAAGGTACTTTTTTGAAGGTCTGTTTACGTCCTTGCTCTCTCTAGCTTTCTTTATCCTTACTAATGGAATAACCACCTGCGTCCAAGGTCTAACATAACCTTTGCAGTCACAAATGATATCCCAAAGAACAGTAACATTTTACCGAATTGGTCTAAGCCGATTCATTACTCAGCTGTTTGTCGTGTTTGGTTCGTTGGAAAATGAAGTGGGAGAATAGAATAATCAATTCCTTTTGACCAAAAATTTTGTTGTGTTTGATTTACCTCTTCTGATGGAAATAGATTTCAATAGAATGCCCAATTCCTTCAAACAAAGGAATTTACCATTCCTTCCAATGTTGGGAGGAATGCCCAATTCCTTCAAAATTATTCCATTGGATTAAATTCAAATGATCATTCTAACCTTGTAAAATAATGTTATGACCAAATTACCCTTTCAACAATACAAATAATAAATTTAAAAATAAGTAT
>JAOWAN010000047.1:8022339-8032848 GCA_028566635.1 Lobelia cardinalis | reverse complement strand
ATTTTGCTCTACTCTTCCTGCAAGAATTTCCAAGAGGGTGCTCTTTCCGCATCCTGCATCATTTGATTAGCAAAACCTAAATCAGTAACTTGATCACAGTTACGTTTCCTGCATGATCGTAGAACTTGCCTTGAGGGCCAAACGAATGGAATGAGTATTGTACTTTTACGAAAGTTTCCTAATGAGTATTGTACTATTTTTTTACTCATTAATTATCGTATATAATGGAAACTAACATTTAAATTAAAATGGTAAATATAACCTTTTGTTTTTTTTTTTCTTTTCAATTCTTCTTTTTCTTTTATCCGTTTCAACCTCACCACCACCCAGCCCGCTACACTAGAGCCCAATTCAAAATCAACGCACATCTAACCTCTATATTTCAGCCTCCCGCCTAGCCCAACCATATCATCATCATCGTCTCTCTCTCTCTCTCTCTCTCTCTCTCTCTCTCTCTCTCATATCGAGTTCCTAAGCACTTTTTGATAGAAGTGTTCATTTTCTTTAAAAATATACATAAAGATTATGAATTATATACATAATATGAATATAAAAAGCACATTAGTTATATGATTATAATATTTGTAATTATTATGTATATTTCATATTTATATTATATGCATAATTTAGGAATCTTATGTATATTTTTGAAGAAAACGGACGCTCCTAACAAGGAGCACCTAGGCACTCGGTATAATTTATTATTATTATTTTTTTAGGTTGCTCACTAGTATCAAGGACTATGTCCTTACTAATCCAGTCTGACTCGGGTCGTGCACCTAGCATTGTCGGGTGAGTCTCCCAGCGGAAATTTTCTGCATACGGTGAGACTCGAACTCGAGACCTCCCTTAAGCGAATCCAAGCCGCTTAACACTTGGACCAATCCCCGTTGGTGGTACAATTTGCTATCTCTCTCTCTCTCTCTCTCTCTCTCTCTCTCTCTCTCTCTCTCTCTCAATCTCTCTCACACACAACCCCCATTGCAGGAGTTCATTTCCTACAAGTCATTGGTTTGCACTTCTCTCTCCTGCCTCGACCACAGATACTCCCTAAAGACCGACCAATTTTCCCTCGTCAACCCTTACTCTTTCCTCCTTGTGTGTTTAACCTTGCAAAAATCTTTAGTCGGAATGTAATACCCCACATTCTCATTGTTGGAGTTGGTTGTTGGTTCAAGACTAGGAGCTTCTAGAGCTTCTAGAATAGGCCTTTGGAGTTTCTCATGTTCATTTTCTTTTGTGGTCATAAATCTATTGGTGAATGAATTTGGTAGATGGACTTGATTACTGGTCTTCCCAAGCATGTCTAGGTTCATATGCTAGAGTGTTCTTGTAGGTTATAAATAGCCTAGTGTAGGGATGAACGGGTGTACTAGCATTGTGCCAGCAACATGTGAGAAACACTTATATGTGTGAGTGATACACTTGAAAGAGAGCGATACACTCGTTTGTATGTGTGAGTGATGCACTTGAAAGAGAGTGATACACTCATTTGTATGTGTGAGTGGTACACTTGTTTGTAATGCTATAAGTATAGTGTTGTGGTTGCGTTCGTGGAGTAGGAGAATTTTTCTGAACTATATATGTGAAATTTTTGTCTCCTTTACTTTTAGTTTATGTGCGTGTGTGGTGTGCTTTAGTTAGTTTGATTGAATCTGCATAATTGTTAATTCGTGCTTTTTCATTTTGATTTCCGCTGCACACAACAATTGGTATTAGAGCGCCACAGTTCTGATTTGAGGTTGCTTGGGTATTGCTCGAAAGTTAGTTTTGAGGGTACCATTGGTTCCGTTCTTCTCATACAAGAACTAAGGTGAAAGTTTTGTCGCAATCCGCCATCACAAGACACTACTACTACTTGCCGGAAATCATCGACACTAGTTTTTCGCCTATTGTCAACTGGTTATTTGGCTTTAACAGATATATCTTGTCATTTGTTTGGGAATTTTATTATTTTGAATTTGATTTTTGGGCGAAATAGTTTGGTTATTTGATGACACTTGTTATGAAAATTATTTGGAATTTGACATTTGAATTTGGAATATTTGCTTGGGTGGAGGAATATTTTGAATTTTTGATATTTATTTGATCGGTATTTTTTTGAAAAAGTTGTTCAGATCGAAAATAAGTTCGATTTTTAGAATTTGTTATTTCAGTGATTTGATTTCGAATTGATATTTATTTTGGACGAAATTATTTGTTTTGGATATTTGTAATCGATTGAGCTTGTGAAAACTATAGAGATAATTGATGTTTTCGAGGAAAATTTAAATACAAGCCCACATTTAAAGAAAGGTAGTCAAGAATCAGTTTTGAAGAGACCTACGAATGTCATTAGTAAATTGGCACAATAGAAAATTACACTAGCATTTTATTTCCCCTATATTCAAGGGATGTTCGTTTGGCTACTACACGATTGTGCATTGTACGAAAAATTCAAAGGTGGTTTCAGATAATTTCAATGTGCTGAAATCAGAATTGGAGATGTAATCAGTGGACATGGTGGCAACCAAACTGTTAAATGGCTGATTGATTGGTTATTGTCTCTCGCCAAGGTGGAGATTGTTGGAGTTGATTATTGGCTCAAGATTAGGAGCTTCTATAGCTTCTAGAATAGACCCTTGGAGTTTCTTATGTTCATTCCCGTTGTGTTAATAAACTAATTGGTGAATGAATTTGATACGTGGACTTGACTATTGGTGTTCCCAAACATGTCTAGATTTATATTCTAGATTGTTTTTGGAGGCTATAAATAGCCTAGTGTAGGGATGAACTGGGTGTGCTAGCAACATGTGAGAAACACTTGTATGTGTGAGTGATACACTTGAAAAAGAGTGATACATTCGTTTGTATGTATGAGTGATACACTTGAAAAAGAGAGTGATACACTCGTTTGTATGTGTGAGTGATACACTTGAAAGAGAGTGGTACACTTGTTTGTAATGCTATAGATATAGTGTTGTGGCTGCGTCCGTGGAGTAGTAGAATTTTTTCGAACCACATAAATTCTTTGTCTTCTTTACTTTCGGTTCGTATGCGTGTGGTGTGCTTTTGTTGGTTTGATTGAATTGCTTACGTATATTGTTCGTGCTTTGTTTTGATTCCGTTGCGCACAACACCCACATCGGATGAAAGTGGGAATTTCGTGTCCCTTATAAGGTCGTCCTCTACTATCACTTAGCACCAACTTATTCATGAACTTTTGAGTGGGCCTGTGGTGGGCTAGTGAACCCTTGGCGCTCGGTGGGCTAGTGGACGGACGACGGTAACAGACCAAATTTTCGAACTTGGGTCGTTACAGGTGGTATCAGAGCCAACCCTGATCTGAAGGTTTTAGGCTAGCCCGGAGCTAAGATCTTGATAATTGATATTTGATATTTTGGGGATATAAAAGTAGCGACACTATCTTATGGATTTTACACATGATACTAAGATGATAAAACTTAAATCTATGTAAGATAAGATGCGACCTTATAAGAAAAATGTTTTGGGGTGTTCGTATATATATATATATATATATATAATTTTTTTTTAGGTATTTTGCCTAAATGCAAGAGTTAAGTGAATGTTAAAGTTTTAGTTTGATGTCTAAATTTTAATATAGATATTGGAATAAAATGTTATAATAAATGCTTAGTAGCTAATTTTTATTTAATAGGTCAAAATGCCACCAAGGAGAGCAGGTCGTTCTACTAGGAATAATCAATCTGAAGGCGAGAGAACAGATGGAAATGATACTGATGAGGATGTTGTTCAACCCGA
Organism: Lobelia cardinalis; assembly: GCA_028566635.1. NCBI lineage: Eukaryota > Viridiplantae > Streptophyta > Magnoliopsida > Asterales > Campanulaceae > Lobelia > Lobelia cardinalis. The sequence continues at coordinate 8,029,086 of JAOWAN010000047.1, read as the reverse complement.
TCTTACCCAATTTGTTCAAGCGCTTATTGGGGCTGTCAGACAAGAGTTGGCTCCATATAATCAGCAAAGTGAGTTAGTGGAATTCAAGAAGCTTACCACCTCATCTTTTAGTGGAGTTGGAGGACCCATAGTGACAGAAAATTGGGTATTAGAGATGGAGAAAGCCTTTGAGGGGATGCATTGTTCTGATGAGGGAGAGATGGTGACATGTGGCACTTTTATGCTTAGAGAGTGAGCGTATGATTGGTGGTTAATGGAGAAGCGTAAGAAAAGAATGATCACAATTCATACACTTGGGAGATGTTTAAGGTAGCATTTTATGAGAAATATTTTCCTAAGAGTGTGGAGAGAGAAAGAATCATTTTTTCTTAAGTTGGTACAAGGGAGTTTGACAGTTTGCCGAGTATGATGCAGAATTTGCAAGGTTATCCAAGTTTTCCCTCGTCTATTGCCAGATGAAGAAAGTCATGCTCGTCGATTTGAAGAGGGTCTAAACGCCAAGATTAAGCAAGGAACTGCTCCATTTGAGTTAAGAACTTATGCTGATGTACTAAATAAGGCTTTACTAGTGGAGAAGAGTTTTAATGCGGTTAAGGAGGAAAAGAGAAGTAGAAAGAGTAAAAGAAGCAGAATGGAAGAAATTGAAGTGGTTAGACCAAGACACAAGTTCGTTAACAAACAAGCAAGTGAGGAAGATAAGGTTAGTGAACAAAATAGGCAGTCAGAAAATTGTAAAACTTGAGGGAGATATTATGGAATTAGCCTTGTTATTTGGAAACAGATGCAAGTTTTAAATGTGGAAATGTCGGTCATATCATCAAGAATTGTCCTCTTCTCTTAATGATTCGAAATAAACTAAGAAAAATGATGGTGGAAACAACAATCAAACTCGTGTTGGCAGAGTTTATGCGCTTCATCAATCATGTGCTATCGACAAGTTAGGTGGTGAAGGTACGTCCTTGTTTAAGAAATTATTTGTTAATTAATACGCACAAGAATGTGTTTCAATTGCTCTTTTGATGCGCTGATATTGACTTGTTAGATAATTCGTTAGTAATGTAAGTAAGATGAATTTGGAGGCCAAATTCTTTTAAGGGGGAGAGAATGTAATATTCGAAAATTTTATTTAAAAAAAAAAAGAATAGTGTTTAGTAAATTTTAAATTATATCCTTTGACCGAGTCTAATAAATAAAGGATAATTGAGAAAATTTTGAAAATTTTAAACCCTATCACATTTAACTTGCGGTTAAGTTGTGTGGGGAGATATATTAATGTGTAAATCAGTTTAGGTCATAGCAAAAATTTATCTTTCTAAGCCACTAATCAAAGGGAAGGAGTGCCCAGAGAGAGAGAGAGAGAGAGAGAGAACAAGCCTTTGGTGGCGCACCTAGCAGTGAATCAGGGAAAATTATACGGAGTGCCTAGGCACTTCATGTTAGAAGTGTCCTAATGCACATAACAGTTATAAATCATGCACATATAAATCTTTATGTGCATTACTAATTATGTTATGTGCATATTTTATAACGTTTATGTGCATTAAGACAATTCATGAGTAAGGAGTGCCTAGACACTCCATATTAGTCAACTCTTTCGTTTCGTTTGTAAAGAATTGAATGGAATTATCATTACATTTCTTGCTAATTCATGTTTGATTTGAAAATACATTTATAGGAATGTAATGAAAATATTTTACAATGTTTAAATTATCATTTCTTCACTTTCTATGTAATAGTATAAATAACAAAAATTATTATAATATTATAAAATTTTTGCTTATATTAATATGTTAAGTAGTATAAAATATTTGTAATTATAAAAATTAAAATTATTTATGCTAGTATAATAAAAATATTATTATTACAATAATAATATAATTATTTATTAAAATATAATATTATAATATAATTATTTAATATAGTAAAATATAAATATATATTTATTATAATTACAATTATATTATAATTCTTTATTATATTACAATTTTTTATTATAGTATAATTATTTAATATAATATACTATGATATATTTATTATTTTATTCTAAATTAATTATGTAATATACTATAATTATTTGTTATAATATAATTTTTATCATGATAAAATTATTATTTAATATTATATTGTAATATACTATTATTATTTATTATAATTAAAATTACATAATGATCATAGTTATTTATTATAATGTGATATAATTATTTATAATAATATAATTTTTAAATTTTTAAATATAATTATATTCATTATAAATGCTATACTATAATTATTTATTATAGTATAATTATTTATTATTTTATAATTATTTAATATAATATTATTTATTATATTATAATGATTTAATATAATTATAATAATTATAATATAACATAATTATTTATTATATTATAATGATAATTAATTATTATAATTTAGTTATTTTATAATAATATATATTATAATTATTAAGTATAAATATTTATTATAATAATTATAAATTAGTATTTATATAATTATTTTAAATTTATTATTTTTATTATTAAAAGGGTAATTTGATAATAACATTATTTTAACAAGGTTAGAAAGGTCATTTAAATTCAATCTAATGGAATGATTTTGAAGGAATTGGATATTCCTCCCAACATTGGAAGAAATGCTAAATTCCTTAGTTTGAAGGAATTGAGCATTGCATTTGAATCCATTTTCATCGAAAAAGGTGAAACAAACACAACAAAAAATTTTGATCAAAAGGAATTAATTATTCCATTCCTCCATTTTCCTCAACTTTCCCTCAAACCAAACAAACCTTAAATTACTTATCAAGAGTGGGCCTTGATCTTTGTAACCGAAAGAAGGGAGTTGTGAACTGCTTTTTCGGAAATTAAGGGGTGGCTCAGTAGTAGAGCTGGGCTTTATAGTATGTAAGGTCTCAGGTTCGATCCCTTCTCATGCCTCCTTGGGGCCCAAAAAAAAAGAAAAAAAAAACTGCTTTTCCATAAAAAGGGAGAAAAGAATTACAAGATGAATAAGGTTTGAAGAGGGGCTGTGGTAGCAGTCCGTGGGTGCAAGTTGTGAGTCTGTTTGGTTGGTACGAAGGAGGTTGAGTTGGATAAATTAAAAGAGTAAGACTTGGGTCATCAAGTTGATATATCATCATTTTTATTTTTAATTTTTTATAGGTCTCACCATTATTTTTTTATTTCTCTTTTACTTTTTCACTTTAATCATTATAAAAGATCATATCAAACCATTAAAAATTAACTTCCTGTCCAACCCTAAAAATTGTTCGTTTGACTTTGAATAGAAAGTTTTAATGATTGTATAATTAAGATACTAGAATGATTCTAATTTTATAAAATCGACTATTGCAATATTTAGGTACGAGAGATCAATTCGATTGGAAAGAAGTGTCGTTTTAATATTAATTTATCGATTTTTCAGGAAAGTAGTTATACACAAGATATCTTTGTTTTATAAATTCGATTTGATTTCTAAACGTGCTATTGTTGATTGTTTCATGGGATCAAAAGTGTATTTATAAGTTCGATTGTTTCGTTTTATTAATTGTATTTGTTGATTGATTTTGTATCGAAAGTTTAATTCTTATCGAAAGTGATTGAATTGTTTTATCGATTGAAATTTTTACTTGTTTAGTATTAGTTTAAAAGTGAAAGTGGTCCCGTTAGTGGAGATTAATACGCTAACAACAGTGGTACCGTTAGTGGGGATTAATACGCTAACAATAGTGCTGTCTCTAGTAGGGATTAATAAACTAGTAAATAGTAGCTCCGCCAAACAGGAATATAATATGTTGATCATACTAAACTTGTATTATAGTTTGATTGAATCGAAGTGATCGTTTTATGGTTTGAAAATTTGATCTTTTGTGATATTCAAAATGTTTTAAAAAATATTCGATTAATTTTAAGCGTCTTTTGTAAAAATTCGTATCTGTGTATGCTTAATTGATCCCATTCTGATCGTCTTGTGTATGATTACTTGCAGGGCTTCGCAGCTCTTTGCTTATTATCATTTTAGGTAGGTGATTGACAGAAGGAATAGTGCGGTAGAAGTGAAAGTGCAGTGATCAAAAGTCTAATGAATTTATTTAGAAAGTTAGATCGCTACATTTGTCTTTGATTTCGTATACTCTCCAGAGGTTTCATTTGAATAAGTGTAATAAGTATTTGATGCTGGACTTTTCTTTAAAATTTTAGAGAATGATCGCATTGAAGGATTTTAATTAGTATTTCAGATTATTAAATTTATTTTAGCAATATGTTAATGAATTAGACTCGTTTGATTTATCGTCAAATTTTGGGACGTTACACGAAACCTTATTCCTCCCTTTAAGCATCCCTACAATTGGACTCGCCAGACAAAAATCCTATTTGTAATGTACAAATCAAACCAGCAATAGTGTATGAGGGAGAAATTGGAGGAACCCCTGTGCTTTTCGGTTTTAAGGAATGAGCTCCACATACTTTTTTTTGTAAGGCTTCACCTCCTTGTCTAAAAATTCGTTAGTGGCCATCCATCTTTCCTAACGATCTAGCTCATAATGACCAAATTAGCCTCCATTAAAATTTAAAAATAAATAAATAAAAGAAAAAGGAAAACATGGACAAAGCCATACCCCTCCTGGTAATTCATTTCCCCTTTTCCTTTTCCTTCTTCCTTCTGCCTCCCCCTCTCTCCTCTCTCTCCATCGATCCTTTCCCCCACCCTTCAGCCACCATAACCAATCCTCTCCCAAATCCCTAACCCTAGTGCTATTCCCCATTTCAATTTTAGTGCAGGTTGTAGCTAGGTCCTCTCCTCACAGCCGCCCCCCAACAAAACCAAAATTAAATCAAATCAACAACAAAACCACACATGCCTCCGCGAATGTGTTGCTACCGGCGGAGCATCAGAGACTTCCGTCGAGAACGATGGGCGGACCTCTATGTTTTGCTTCATTTTGTAGACCGAGAGAGTAGACTTCTGTATTTGAGATCTGGCATGGCAGCAAATGGAGGCAAGGCTGTTCCGGCGAGATCTGGAGCTTTCAAGCAAGATTCGGAGGATTTCGGCAAGATTGAAGCTCGATCCAAGCAATTCAAACCAGATTTGAAATTAGATACAAATGAGATCCAAAAGGATTTAATTAAGTGAGATTTGCCCTTGTATATCATTGATTTGAGATAGGAAATCAAGGGAGAGGACACGATCGACGACGAAACTCCCGGTTGGCATCCTCGTCTGGGATTTACAGAGTTTGTGATTTCTATTTGTAATCGGTTTAAACAAATTTGGGATTCTTGTTCCTCGTCTGCGTCTATGCTTCTAAGCACTAATTGATGAACCAAACCAAGAAGAAGGCACCTGTATAGTTTAGGTGCAGTAATTTTATTGGATTTGTAATTTATGAAATTTGGTGTCTAATTCATATTAGATTTGATTTTGTGAAATTTTATTTGTTTTTATGTTAGATTTAACTGAAGTATTATTCAATTATGTGTATAATATTTGTGAAATTTTAGTTCTATAATTTAAAGGTTTATTTAATTAATAGGACTTGTATGATATTATTTTCTTTCTTAAATATATTTATAAATGTATTTAGTTTTTAATAAATTTATGAATACATTTAGTTTTTTGTTTAAAAACAAATTTAAATAAAGTATTAACAAAAAATTACTTTGTTAATTCCTCTTTTATTTTATTCATATATTAATATTTAAATTATTTTTAAGAAAGCGCATAAATGTCTTTTAATTCTAAAAAGGATATAATCGTTTTACTCATATCTTTTATTTTCAGCCCACATTTTTTCTTTCATTTTGGTCATTTTCAATGGATGTCAATTAACACACTTAACGTCAGGAAGGTGAAGCCTTACAAAAAAAAGTATGTGGGGCTCATTCCTAAAATTCGAAAAGCACAGGGGGTTCCTCCAATTTTTCCCGGTGTATGAAGAAGTAGTAGAATGTATAGAAACTGTTGAAGAATTGATCTTCAACGAAGATGATGCCTCCAAGCAGATGAAAATGGAGTGAAGCTCCAATTTTGATTTTAACCCATTTTAGATTTGGTTTCACAAGATCCACTTTGATTTAAGATTCAGTTTGAAAATTTTTATTTTATTTGAAGTTGATGGAAGTAAAAGTTTTGATATGATGGAAGAGAGATATGTTGTGTTGGTTGGGTGGGGATGCAAGCAGTTTGTACGGTCACAGTGGAGAAGACAATGGTGGAGGGAGCAAATAATAGGTTTTGTATTTTTCTTTTAAAAAAAATTGCTTTGCTTGCGGCAGAAGGGGTAAAAAAAATAGCCTTTCTAGTAATTCTTCCTCGCCTAGAGGATAAATTTTTTTTTTGCAATGACGTGTGAATTTGCTGGTTCTATTTGGTGGAGTCTCTCTGACAGAAACTGTTTGTGCATCTTTATTTTCATGGAAGCTAGTAATCGATAGTTACTCACCGGGAGGTCCAAGTACAAGGGTCATTGATCCGGGCATGATATATCCATCCACCCCTTCGAGAATTTGCAACCAAGTTGATTTCTTCACTTGGAGGAGCGTCTTAAAAGGTCCAACGAAGAAATCCACCAATTTGTTTCCAAATGTTGCGTATCCTTTGTCTGATATCTCGAACCTTTTCGAGTACGTGATGTCTGAAAATCGAACTACCTGTAAAATGGAGCGCAAACATGATATACGTATTAATATGACTCTGTCTAATAGCTTAAGCTTTTAAATGGATCGGTTATTTAACCGTGTGCAGGCA
>JAOWAN010000047.1:7987439-8007499 GCA_028566635.1 Lobelia cardinalis | reverse complement strand
TTATTTAAGAGTTTATTTTGTTTCGATAAATAGTTTTTATGTCTAACCCCCCCCCCCCCCCCTCCTCACCCCTTAAATTGAAAGTTGAATCTTACTAGAATCGCCCCATTTATCATCATGGAGAGATGTTGTAGTCCCTCCTATGTTGGCTACTTTTAGCATTATTTCGGGATTCAGAAATTCACTAGGACTACCAAAGGAAAACAACTTGGGCCTAGTACGAAAATGAGCTAGATTGCTAACCATGGCAATAATTAACTTGATAAAAAGGTCTTCTTTTTTTCTTTCCTTTTTCCAGTGAAGCTAATAATCATCTGCCTTCGAGTTCTCTAACCATTGGTCTCTTTGGTAAAGCACAAAGTCCCTAAGCATGAGTTCATACGAATAGAAAGCTAACCATGTTTCAAGTGATCGGTCCCACATAATGTTTTGCATTATACTGTTAATAACATTATTATAGTTTATTATACTTTCGCTTGTATATTGTCTTCTCTTACGCTGTCAATTTCATTTCAACTCAGTTTCACATCACAATTAACGGAGTTCGAATCTTCTGTTTCAACTGGTATCTCATTTCCTGTATCATTTTTAAAAATTATCTGACAGAAGATGAGACGCTATTTGACTTCCCCTTGTCTCAAGTAATTCTGCCTTCATACATCTTAATTTGATGAATTTAAGTGGACAACAAGACAACCTTCGTCAAAAAATTAAACATTTAAGTGAGCATAATTCAAAATAGTACTTCCATAATTGCAATGACCTGATAGATGGCTGATTGACTTTTTACTTTCAGCCAACGATTAACCCCAAATGTTTTACTCCTATCAATCCCTAAATGACTGTCTTGTTTGATTTTTGAAATGTCAACTTAATAATAATAATAATTATTATTATTATTATTATTATTATTATTATTATTATTATTATTATTTCACGTGTATTTATCTTGTTTAAAATTATAAAAAAAATTGTTCTTTGTAAAAATATATCTGTCGGTAAAATTTTGCATAACTTCCTAATACCAAGTGCATTCTCATTAAAATTTCATCAAAGTTAAAACAAATATAAGCAAAAAAAAGTCAAAACAAGACACTCATTTAGAGACATATGGAGTAAGAAATCTTCTTCAAGAAAGAAAGGAGGAATAGATTATTAGTTGCAGAGGGAAGGGAGCAAAAGAAACAGAAGATTGAAAAACCATGTGAGATTTAGTCATGCTCTTCTTTCATCTCTCTTTCACATTGGAATATTCAAATGCTCAGATCTAATCAAGCAATCAGGGCATTCAACTGAGAGCTGATAGAAACTGGACCTGAAGCATGAATGCAAAGACAAATGATATTGGGTTGAGTGTAAGATAGAAGATTAAATAATATTCACAACTTGTCTTGAATTTGGATTGGAATTCAAGACAAGAGTCCGACCTTGAGGAAACATACAAGGAAATACATGTGATATAGAATGTCCCACAAATGCACTTTCTATTCAACTTGAACCTTGAACTGCTTATTATCGCCTCAAATGAACACACGGGCACCCATCCAACTTCACATACAGGCCAACAACACACGCAACTTTGCTCTGGATACATAAATATGAGGATATGAAGGAAGACTAATGTAACGACGCAAGTACCTCCAACAAGGAAGCAGCAAATTGCATTTGGGTCTCCTCATCTATTGTTAAGAAGAGGGGAACATGTACAAACAGAGATTTGATCCCATTCTGCTCTGCGAAACGTAGTGAATGATAGTACACATAGTTGCATACAAAGCGGCCTGCATCATCGGATGTCATCACCTCATATCCCATCTTTGCTAATGATTTCGTTATCTCCTCAACAGGAAGAGAAGACTGCATCATAATAGAGGGATATTAATAGAAATCTGAAAGTGCTTGGCTTGCATTCGCTGACGTTCATAATTAAAGAATGCAGCGCTACTAAAGCCCAGCAACCAATATGGCTTCACCACATCTTTAATGCAACCAAATATACTATTAATGATGTTATCAAGGAAAGTGGAGTATGGAAAACTATCTCATGGTCACAACAACAATTAAGAAGAAACAACTAGCACAACTGGTAGTTATGTAGGAGAATCCGAGAAGCCCTCAGTTTATACAAAGTGGAATTGCAGGATTAGTTTAGCAATCATAATCTCATCCAATGATCCTTGCATACGAATACAAGATGAGATATTAAGATACAGTCAAAGATTACAAAATTTCAGCAGCAAGGATGACACTTTAAGAATTTTAACACCTTGAGGCTTTAATTACACAGTTGGTAAGTAGTAAAATTTGCACAAATTTGCAGACGCTTCATTTGATTATGTTAACATGATTTAATCACTATGAAAAAGAAAAATAATACCTATGTTCTTAGCTTATCTTTCAATCATTGTAGAGTGAATTAAAAAATAATGGACCAATTCAGATAAAAGTCATTGACATGTCCGGAAGAACTTCAAGAAAAGTATTAACAAATGCATAGAAAAACAGTGACAAGTTAATCCTATGCCATAGATAAACTGTGAAAATCTGTTTTACCTCTCTTGTTCGTGAAATTCCACCATCTGCAGGAATAATGGGGACTTTCTGCAAAAGAGGGGGGGAAAGTGAGATATTCTTTTACACCTGAGACCATAGGATAAAAGATAAGCATGGGAAAAGAGCTATATCTTACCTGAGGCTTCCATCCCATTTCATCAGGACAACGGAAAGTAGCTTCATTGACAGCCTGATGCTCAATAGCAAACCTAGTCGCCCCACTATTAACTCCAAAGTGTACCTGAAACAACAGGTCCAGAAAGGTCGAATTTTGATACATAATGAGCAAATATAGAGGGTCCAGCGGGATATACAAATCAAACCTTCAGCTTCTAACTAGTTAAATTGACTTTCCTAAGACCTTTTTTATTTCAGCAGAACTTTCCAAAGCTGAAAGCTACTATTACAGAATGGATAGTTTGAACATAGAGGTTTTGGACCACCTCCGATAACCAAGAAAAAGGTTTCCAAGATTGGATTAAGCTGTCGTAATCAATTGATTATAAAAAGCCTTATTTTCATGGTTTATAGAATTTTGGTCAGGTGAATAGAAAGTAGTAAGGAATTCTACAGTTTGAAACAAGTTATTAAAGTTAAAGCAGTTCCTAACCCATTTTGTCACCTAAAAAATGAACAACGCAATATTGCCCATCAACTCTGTTAATTAGATACTCGCATGTCTTAGATTTGACCGACTTACACATGTAGATGCAAAAAATTAAAAGCAAAAACTTGCTTCTCCGGTTCACTATGCTAGCTGCTTTGCTCCAAAAGCTAAATACATAATCTATGTTTCAAATGGCATACATCAGGTGCAATGCATATATTCTGATGTCACTCATGGTAGATACCATAGCCCTCTATCGGATATGTGAAATTGCAATATATTCAAGATTCATCTTTCTTGTTAGACTATTTATCTAGTCAAAGCTAGCTATATTTACTAGTTTTGCGGATGAATATGAAAACAAGAAGTGAACAAAAGTGAGCACAACGATCCTGCAAATTGAGTTTCAGTAATTTGCAACTTTATACTGCTTTATAGTGGTTCATCTGTTTGATTTCAGGACTAATATACAATCTGTAGTTAAATATGCATCTATAAAATTGTTTGAGTATAATTATTAATTCTGACAATGATAACATATAGGAGTCAATGAAAACTGCAATGGAATTCTATTACAATTTTTTAAAGCAAGAGAATTTCATTAGAAACAAAAGACAACTACAAAAAGATAGATGGAGTGGCAATTTTATACCCAACCCAATAGCCCGTCCATTAAAAAACAACCATGGAAAGAACTATTTAATACCCGTATACTAAATGGGTCCTTAAACCAAAATTATACCGAATAAGAAAATGGGTGTTAATGGATTTTTACCCACTAACCCATAGGTTACCACATATGATAATTCCATTAAATAACATTTTAATTGACAACTGAAAATTTGAGATGAGTCAAAATCAAAAGATTCACACCTGACGTTTGTGTCTGTAATCAGGTAAATATACAATCTGTCAAACTTAATCATTATGGCTTATTAAAATTTAGGGTTAAGTAGGGAAAACCCACTGTGGATATCACGTTTTGCCCTTCACCACCATGTGTTATTTTTTGCGAGGAAAACCCCCCATGTGGTTTACAACATTTGTGGCCATCCATTTTATCTAATGAAAAAGTGTAAAAAGTCTATAGTACCCCTGTTTAAAAGTTTACAGTTTAGTGTATTCTTTTAACAAAATTTCTAAATTGGTCCCTCTCTTCTTTCTTCCCTCTCATCTTCATCCTCTGATTCATCTCCCCCCAATTTCCAGATCTACTGAACCATTGAAAAATTCCAATTTCCAAATATTTGTTTCTCTAATTAATTAGTTAACTTTATAATAAATTAATCCGACCAGAGAGTCCCAAAATCCAAACCAAAATATGAACAGCAAACTATTCCATGGACGATAGCTTCACAGGAAGAGTGGATAAGAATTTCGATTCTCTGCCTTGTTCAACGGCTGTGGGGGAGAGCTGTATTTTTAAATTAAAGAGGAAGAAGAAGAACCATACTCAGTTCAAACCAGCCATGGATGAATGACAAGCAACAAAGTGGAAAACATACTACCAAATTAAGGTAAAAATTCTCCGAATTGGCCACGCCGATGGCATTATTTGCCTGTTGCTGAGATTCATCTTTTTATAGTACCTAATTGACAGCAGCGATAATGAAAGATAACCTCATCCTTCCCCCACCGAGTGTTACCACAACCTGTGGACCTAGCCGGAACAAGAGCCATCAGCGCCAGAGGAAGGCACGGAAAAGCTGGCTTCGACGCAGCAACATACGACGAAGACGACGATGAGCTGCTCCTGCTGCTGCTGCTTGATGGCTTAGACAGAGGCCAAAGGTAGAGCGAATGGAGGCGTTGGAAGCCGCCAAGCGCGAGGATAACGGAACACAGATGTTGAAATGAAGAGGAGGGTGAAAAGGGATGCAACTGTTGCCGGCCGAGTGAACGCCGGAGGAGTCAACGGCAATGTGTTGATGGCCGCCGGAGGATTGGAATAAGGGGAAGAAGGAGGCTGTGGTTTACAAAGGATTGGGAGAGGGGGAGTGGAATGGCCGACCAGGAGAGGGGGAGGGTTTTGTTTTATAGTTTTCTGCCTTTTTTCTGTTTTGTTTCGAAAACCTTTTGTTTTTCCTTTTTTTACTTCTTCAGTTTCTTTCATTTTGGCCCTAAAAAGTGGATGAAATTTGATGGCCACAAACGTTGTAAACCATATGGGAGGTTTCCCTCAAAAGAATAACATATGGTGGTGAAGGCCAAAACGTGATATCCAAAGGGTATTTTCCCTACTTAACCCTAAATTTTATCTACGTACCATACATGATCGTCATTCCCAAGCATCTCCGACAGGCCTGCTTATCATCTCAATCAAAGCAGAAGGTGCTTAAAATGATGCAGGTTTTCTGTTGCTTGGGATGGACCGAGCAAACGTTAACAAACCCAAATTAACAGGAAAAATTTACTATTTGCTTCCTTGAACCTCATTTCTTTCGAATAGACTATGTTCACAGAAGAATAACTGTAAATACCCTTTCTATCTTTCTGTCATGCTCTTCTTCACTTAAGACTCAATAGATATTTCAACCTATGCTTTCAAGTACGAAAAACAACTAGATGAGCATTACTGCAGTAACTAGAACTGCTTCATTGACCTTCAGTGAGAGGCTGAGAGGTTCTCATTATTGTAAATTGTGATGCACCATATTCTTCTTCCTTGACGGCATTGAAGAGCTCAGAAAAAGCTAACTATTTTCACCCTATAAAGTCGATAGAAAAAAAGAGATTTCAAAAACCATCTTCCAGCTCTAAGCAATTACCTTGGTCTTTTAAAACTCATAGATATGCAAATTAGATTTTAACTATGGATTGAACAAACAATACCTCAACTCACAGAGAGTCTGAAGTTTCTAATTTTTGATTAATCCAGATTGTGATACTAACTTGCAATAGCCACATGTACATATCTACCTCACTCTCTGGTAATTTGACAATACTAAGACTTCCAAATTTCCAAAGGGTTCGTATCTGTAACTGCAATCCAGAAGATTTTTCAAGTATGAGCTTGCTATAAATGTAGTAGTCTCGGTAATGGGTAATTCGGATAAATACTCTTGGATTTGGGTACATTAATGGGTAAATACCCAAAATTACCCACTAAGCTTACTGAGTATGTTGGGATTTTACCCATATTTACCCATTAAGCTTAATGGGTAATTTCAGGTAACTACCCAAACCCAATCAATTATACCCAATTGCTACCCCTAGATGAGAATTTCATAACTAAACATCCAACTCGAAGCTAAACACCAAAGAATACAAAACTAAAGATAGCACGTCAAACCATCCAAAACCCTCCAAACACACGAATATAGCTTCCTGCCAACAACCATGGTTTTTTTTTTTTTTGGCCCCAAGGGGGCATGGGAAGGGATCGAACTAGAGACCTTACATATTGTAAAGTCTTGCTCTACCACTGAGCCACCCCTTAGGTTCCCCAACAACCACGGTTCAAATTAACTCATTGTAGAAGACTGATGGCCGGAGCGGTGTGTTGTTAAGATGTCTAGCAAGTGAGAGAAAAAGTTGAAGCCCCAACACAAAACAAGATACATTTATTATTTCCAAACATAAAAAGTAATTTAACCTGAGAGAAATATGGAATTGGTTAACATAGTTAACACACAAATTTGCAAACTACAACTTATGTTGCTTTGGCTCCAAATTTTGTTTCAAATGTCTCCAATTTCTCGTTATTTTATTTCACCTGCATAAAAGCAATTATCCCTTTTTCATTTGATTACTTCAGCAGGCAAAACAGAAGGTGCTGGGAAGTAGAGGGAATAGGTTCCAGCTCCAGTTCCAGAGAATTGGAAATTTAAAAAGAAATACAGACTAATGTAAACATCGTTTTGGTTAATGACTTAATGGATTGATTTTTGAAGCACATAAAACATCCTTTCAGTACTAACAGGGTAATGTACACATATTGCACACATCTCGTATTTGTATGTACTTAAATTCTTATGTATATTTTCTTTTCTTTTTTCTATGTTCTCCGAGTATCTCTAAAAATTGGGTTTTGGGGTCGTCAAAATTCAAAGTAGGTAGCTATTTTGAATTCGTAGTAAGCAATTATATTAATACATAAGTTAGTACTACTAATTAGATGCGGCGGGAGTTTGGGTAAATTAAAAGAGCATGACCGGAGTTCTAAAAAATCCATCCTCCTCTATAATAGTATTCCCTCTATCCCAACATGAGGTGTTTTTTATAACAAAATTTAACCTTTGCCAACTATCATGTTCCAATATGCACTTCCATGATATAATGCATAAATTAAAGGGTATTTATGCATATCTTCTAGAAAATTTTCTTCAAAGACAACTTCCTTAATTTCCATCACAACTAAAACTAGAAACTCATTTTCAGGAGGGAGTAATAGATAAATTTCCCTATTAGTATTAAAAAACGAGTAAGAATCAGAAAAATAAAAGAAAGGATGGATAACTTCTCCAGTTCCACAGAGATATATAAGTGCGACATGAGTAACTAACCCAAATGACTTTCTCATATGTTGATGCTTCACTCTCCGGCTTGCTCACGGCAGATTGTAATGTTTGGTACAAGGGAACAACAGCTCCCTGACCAGCAGTCTCCAGGATATTGCAACTGCCAAGAATCAACCCTTTTGGCAATCCTTTCTTCAGCATATGCTCCTTTAAATTAGTGACAATTATCTCGGTTGGATTTACTGATACTCCATGAAACTTCTTAAACCCCGTAACATGAATAGTCACTGTGGGCGGCCCTTCCGACCCCATTTACCAAAAAATTCAAATGAATCGGAAGACCACTAAAGCAGCAACTATCAGAAGAAGTATCTGGAAATACCTGCAACAGATGATATGCAATCACTCAACAGTGAGAAACATAAGGATAAAAAGAAATACGAGTTCTCATGAGCGGAGTGGAGTTTTTGATACGGGACTGAATTTCTGATTTCTCAAAATATTATATAAACTTTGAAATTCACTAATGAAATTCCAGGAACATAATAGCATGTTGAAAGGGAATTTATTCAGAAAGACGCTACATATGATGCAGCAAGATATAGGGTGCGTAAGAGAGAGATTGAGAGAAAAAGTGTGGGACCAGTGAGAGAAAAATCAAAAATCAAAAAACCTGGGTGATTTACCATACTTTTTTTTTTTGCACAACAGCAATAGATATAGTGGCACCGACTATATTACTCACTCCATTCCTGTCAAAGATACCACTATTCTATTTTGAGATGTTTCACTCAAAAGGTCCACTAGCAAAAGTAAATCTGCCTTCTTATTCAAAACAGGATAATCTACTCGTATACAGAAGGAAAAAATTACAGCTTTAGCACAATTTAAAAAAATATATACCAAGTGGTAAAAGTAATAATTAAAAGTTTGACTTTTAAAGGTGGACTCCTTGCCGCTAACAAAAGGTGTATTATAATATCTTGATCATCTAGAACAAGGACTAATCGGATCTCTATAAATATTCTGAGTGCATCTGTTCATGTAGTTCAAACAACCAAACTGGGTGTTCATCTAAGGAATCCATCCATCTGATAACCCCATGCAGACGAGGAATGTTGCAATAGTACACCAAAGAACTACTGAAACTACAGCAATTAAAGCAAACCCCATAAACTCTAGTTACATATACAGCACAAAAGATATCGAATTTCAAAAAATAAAAACGAAAAATCCGACTACCCAGAGCCACTATAATACACAATTCCCTAAACCCTTTTGGCAGCCCACAAGTTTACACGAAGGATTAGTCAAAAACCATACACAATCAACAGAAATTGAACTGCAAAAAGGACAGTCAGAAACTAAACACAGATAAAGTTTAAACAGAGAACTGATTACAGACCCAATTGATCGCATGGATCAAAAAAACTCAAGAAATCTTGAAAAAGAACAGTCAACAAAGTAAAATAAAAGCATATTTTACCATACCTGGAGTCGTCGAAAACGAAATGGGCAGAAGCAAGCAGTCTTATCTCTCTGTCCAATAACACAAAAGTGGGTTTGATAAACAAAAGACTAATAAACTGATTTGAGATTCCTCGCGATGAGATTGTGGAGAAAAGAAAACAGTGAAATAAAAGAAATGGACATTATTGGGGACGTGGCAAAGTTGTGGGTCATTCACATACAAACAGAACCAAGGATAATTATGGTTCGATTTCACCCTTGTGGTTTGAAAATGATTTATCGAAGCCCCTTCATGAAGCAAACTTGATTTGTTTACTCCTTGATGTATTTTTTAGCCGATATTCTTTTGTCAGTGTCCATCCATTTTTGGGACGGAGTTTGGCCTACGGAGTATTACATGGTCCCTATAGGAAGCAATATATAGTCGACTTGCTCAAAAGCTCGGTGCCAAACATGCGGCCACTGGCCAGTGGTGTTTTCAAAACAAATCGAATAATAAAGTGTGGGTAAGGGATGTGATAAGTTGGACGACACATCACCTTTAATCATTTATATCTATAAGTATAGATTAGCTCGTACTCTTTTTATTTTTTTATTTGATATTATGAACAATAAATAATTGATCCGTGGAGATAAAAAAAATACTCTTTAAACATTTCTTCTCGCTTACACATAATACATAACTTTACAAACACATACACACATACTCAGTGGCGGAGTCGGTATATTTTCGGGGAGGGGGCGAAATTCTACGAGAGTCCGGGGACAGCGCCCCCAAAAAAAAATATTTTGGTCGAACAGCTTGGTGGGAGTAGCAATATCTTGAAAATGCTTATTTTTTAGTAAATGAACACAAAAAAATCACAAAAAGATTTCATCCATCTTCAAAAATATTTTCACTTCAAATCAAAACAATACAAATTCAATAATATAAAATTAACAAAAATCAAAAATGAGGGCAAATATAATAAATTCAATATATTAAAAATTACGGTTAAGACAAAGGAAATTTTTTTTTAGGAGAACGAAACGTCGAAAATCAATACTTCAAGCATTTTTTCTTCGACGTTTTTCGACGTTTCGTTCTCCTAAAAAAATTAGTAATATATAAAAGTGCATGAAGTATTGATTTTCGACGTTTCGCTCTCCTAAAAAAATTATTAATATATAAAAGTGCGTTAAGCATTGATTTTCGACATTTAGTTCTCCTAAAAAAAAATTCGCGTGTGTTCAAGCACACACACTTCCTCGAAAAAAAATTTTTGGCTCCGCCCCTGCACACACTTCAAGCATACTCTTCACATTTTCTCTCTCACCCATAATACACATCTCGATACACTTGTTCACATTTTTTCACTAAAGTCAATAATTTTAATTTATTATTTTTATATATTAATAATGTTTATTTAAATACAAATATTATTTACAAGTATTATACACTCTTTTTCACTCCTTGCTTTCGGATAAAAATATTTAGGACAACTTCATAAATGGTTTCTGAACTTTTTCGTAATTCATGGATTGTTCCTAATTTTTGAGTTTCAATAAAATTGAGATAAGTTTTTAAAATTGAGACATAATCGAAACAATCATTAAGGTCCCGCTAATTATCTCTGTTAAATCTCATGTGCCAGGCATGTGACCAAAGTAAAAAGGGTAATAATAAAAAGAATAATTTTTTTCTTCTTCCCAGATTGGAAACACACGCGACACTGTCAATCACCACCAACCACAGCCCAAAATTTGTTCTTCTCCTATCTCCCTGTAACAATATCAGGCTCCACAAACCTAAAGATAAGTTGCTTTTCCATCTTTGATGCGTAGACCATGGATCATACCATCTCCGTCAAACCAATGATATCCAGCCATAGGGGCAAACTTTGGATTAGGATCAACCTTGACAAACTCACCATTTAGACATTTAGGGAAGTGATCGATGCAGGGAGGTCCTTGTAAGGAGAAGTTTCATCAACCGGAGATCCATGTGAAGATCTACAATCACAACTGGCGGAGATGACTCATGTTCAAAATCAATCTGGGTTTCAAAAATCAATCCCATTTCCATCTTCATTTGTTCAAATCGATCCTAACATGTTGTTAGTCCCACTGGAAGGAAATAAGTTAGAGGGTGAATAGATTATTTAAAATTTTAAAACTTAAAGTTATATTCAAAACTTCTTTGATGGATCAGGAAGCTTTTGCGTGTAAGAAAGTTAAGTTGTTGCGGAAATAATCCAACTGAAGTCTTAACTACCTAAACTTCTCTTGCTTATGAGTTAAGTAGAGACTCTTAAGCATATAGTTTAAGAAATGATCCTTTGAAGAGATGAAAGCTTAGATTAGAGTAAACTGTAAGTAAATCAAAAGCTTTTAAGTAAGCTGAAGCTTCTAAGCCAACTGGTGACGTCAGCAAGCTTTGAACAAGTAAATATTGATAAAGCTTTGAAATAAAAACAGTAAAGCAAGGAAAGCTTTTAGTCAAATAGTAAAACACACAATGATATATAATGGTTCGGAGTATTAAAGAACTCCTACTCCACTACCTAGTTGGTAAGGTTAGGATTTGTGACTTGTACTATATTAAATCACACTATATTGTTACAAAACTCCCTAACTCAATATTTTAAGCTTAAATGAGTACCTAGTGATCACTAATGGATCGTGTACAAGTCATCGTGCCTAACCTAGAAGTTTGGTGGTTGGTTTGAGTGAATGTGTTCTCTCTCTAGAACTAATTTTACTCGGTTGTGTTTGAGCAATCAACGTGCCTCAATGATTTTACAATAGGAGGCACTCACAAATAATTGGGTTACGGTGTTTGGTGAACATAAAAGCTTAGGTGAGAATGTTAGTATGGAAGGGTATAGAGCTTTTAATGCTAAATTTAAAGGGTATCTCTCTTTGTTCTCTATGTGTATGCAGATGCCCAGCACGAACCATTTCTCCTTCTTCATGATCTTCTATTTATAGGACAAAACAATTTGTCCGTTGGATTCATACTTTCTCTCCAAGACTCAGCAATTTGAATTTTTAACAGGAGCAATAATGCCTTGTTTGTCTTAAAGTGTGATAGGATGCTGCAAGGAGAATGTCTGTTAGCATTGTTTGAGATTAAGTAAAAAGACTTTTATCCATTTTGGGCTAACAATAAATGATACTTCAAAAATCACACTTAAATTCAACATATAAAAGCTTCATGATTTAAAAAGACATTTGACATTCAACCGTTGTATTCTGTAGCTTTGATTTCAACAAAGCTATTGATGATATGATAATGTATCTACAGCTTTCGATGGTTCCTATCACTAAAGCTTTAGCTTTGGAGCTTTTGATAGCATTAAGCTATCAGCACAAAAGCTTTGAGCTTTTCCTGCAATGTTAGAATATATAACATTATATAAAGAGATATTTAGATTCCTACCAAACATCGTGGTATAAGCTAATAGTCCTGAAAATAATTTCAATAATCAAGAGGAATCCTAAGCTTAAATTAATAAAGGGATGGGTTTAAGCAAATTAAAGAGTTTGATCATCACATGTTTCAAAAATCATCTGAATTTCAAAATCAACATGAATCAATATACATT
Source organism: Lobelia cardinalis (assembly GCA_028566635.1). NCBI lineage: Eukaryota > Viridiplantae > Streptophyta > Magnoliopsida > Asterales > Campanulaceae > Lobelia > Lobelia cardinalis. The sequence goes on along the minus strand of JAOWAN010000047.1, from coordinate 7,994,822 downwards.
TATTCAAAATCAACATGAAAATCCTCATCTTCATCTCCGAATCTGGATTTTCAAATTGATTTGGGTTTGAAAATCAACGAAGACGAGGATACCAAAGAGGAGTTGTACTTGCTCATCACAATTTTTTGAGATTCCACTAGAAGGATATAAGGGATTGGGCACCAAGGTTATTGATGACGAGGATTGCTGTTATCAGCATGCTTTTGGCTTTTGGTATTGATTTTTGTTTCAGTTCCGTGTCAACTGAAATCAGTGATGTTCTTAGAATATTTAGACAAGTTAAGGTTGTGTTTGTTTAGCCAATGTTTGGCACATTGATTTAAAAATGATCAAAAATAATGTTCACTATGTTAGTTTCAAAAATATCGCTTTCTCTTTTTTACCCGCTCTTTTTATATATCTCTATACCCACTGTTATATTATAAACATTACATCAAATCACTATCACCACTCTCTCGCTTTCTCCCTCCATCAGTATCATGTGATTATGTATATTTAAAGGGCAATAATTTAGGTTTCCATTAAAAATAAAATTAAAAAAAATATGTCAAAAATCGACTATTCAAATGCACCGTAAATATTTGTGACATACAGCCAGAGTTGATTTTAACCCTGAACAACACCAAAAAAAAATGAACATGAACCCAAGGAAGAAGAAAGAATTTTTTTTGTGCTTCCTTTTTTACCCATGGTTATTAAGGCACATAACTCACATGTGCGGCTTAACGGATTCATTAACGGTTCTTTAACAGTTGTCTCAATTATGTCTGGATTTTGAAAACTTATCTCAGTTTTATTGAAACTCAAAGATCATGGATGATTCATAGATTACGAAAAAAATCAGGAACTATTTATGAAGTTGTCTCAAAATATTTTTTAAATTTTTTTTACACCGTGACTTGAACACGGATATTTTTTAGCATATTGTGAGAACCCCCCTTTCTCGCACCCCAAGGGTTTAAAAATCTTTTGTTTTTGCAATTTTGCAAAATTTTGTTTTAAGGCTTTTTTCCTTGAGTGGTAACATGTGCCGTTTGGTGCGTACGATGAGAACTTTGGTAGAAACCAGATTTCTCATTAGTGACCACTCAACTTTGTATGAAAATTTGTCTTCACCCCCGTTTATATCTAAGACTTCGGAAGCACAAGTCTTTTAAGATGTAAGAGATTGTAGGTCCAGGGGCTAGGTTATGAATCGAGAAGGGGTTAGGCACCCAATTCGCCATTTTGGTCTCTTAATAATGTTCTAGCATACATGTCTCCTATTGATCGGTCAATTGGTTGATTGATTTCTTACATGGAATTCAAGAAGGATGTAAAGAAGTGAGCATGGTTTCATCATCATTTACTTTACATTAATCATGCGAAAAGGAAGAATGTAGACCTTTTTCATGCGAAAAGGAAAAAAAAAGAGAATATTTATATAAAATATACATTTTGGTCATGTATTTGAAAGGAAAAAGACTTACACTTTAATCACGTAAGTTAAGAAAAGAATTTACATTTTAATCAGGTAAATAAAGAAATATTCATGTATTTTATGCAAAAGAACTTAGGAGTAAGACTCCTTTGCTTGTCATCCTTCAAGCATCATTATCCAAGTCATTGAAGAACTTTGGAAACAATACCATCCTTTGTGGGATATTTTGAAAGTATGTGAGTGTTTGAAGAAAAATTAATATTTACAAAGATGTTTATATATTTAAAAAGGGAGATGATCATTATCACTAGATTAGGATTGTCTTTTAGTATATTCATCTCTTTTGAGACTCCAAGAAAGGAGTGAACCTTTATGAGGTTTATGAACATATGCATTCCTTCATTTCTAGGTCTTTTAATGACCATTTAAAAGAAAAGAAAGATGGAGAAAGAAGTTTAATTTAACTCAAAGATGGGATATTAATCCCACACCTTGAGGATCACAACTTGTATGTACAAGAAATTGAAAGACTTGTGTTTAATTCAAAGATGAGATTTTAAACCCACACTTTGAAGATCACATTTGTATAATATGTACAAATACACATGTAATATATATAAATCAACTCACTAGAGTGAGGACTACACATTATATACATAAAATATATAGTAGTATATACATACATAGGCAATATAAAGAAATATAAATGCATAATCAATTCACAAAGTAGGATTTGTAATCCACACTTAGGAAGACTTGCATTTATTATGTGCTACTATATATATATATATATATATAATATTGAAGGGCCCAGGCCCAATTCCTATCCAGGGGTCAAGCCCAACTTGCAAGCCCAACCCAAGGATCATTACTACCTATGAATAAAGGATTCTCATTATCAACCCCGACCTAGCCCAACGGGCGATCATGTGATCGCCTTGGTGATCTCTCAAGATAACTACTCTACGGGTAAGATAGTCTATGTTCGTAGCCGGCCTACATCAGCATGATGAACACCAGCCCGCCCTATGGGCGGCCAGATAACTTCCTACCTCTAGGCGGCCATGTACAGCCCACCTAGCCCGTCTTGACCTCCTAAGGACCCCAAAGGAAGGCGGCCAATGATAACTTATCATTTATGATAAAGGGCACACTACACGTGGCGAGCATCCCTTGGATATCTCTAACCAAGTCAGACTAGGTCTTCCCTTATTCAAAATGGGTAGGCCACGTCCTTAAGAAGCCCTCCTAATAAGGAGGAGAGAATTTGGATACAACGGTTACATGGGACACCTCACTATTGACAGAGGCTATTCTTATCAGCCACCCTCATCATCAACTATAAATAGTCTCACATTACACCTTTTCCAGGGTAATCACTTTAATCACGTTCAATACATCTGAACATCACACACGCACTCACTGCAATCATATTCACCTGTGAGCAATCCTCTTTACGTTCTTCACAGAACTAATTAGGGATCCGCAGCACTAATCCTACGGACTACTTACTCTCACGTCGGAGCGTACGAGCGAGGCACATGCCTTGCTCATTACTTTAGGTGTTCTCTGTCTTATTACAGGTAACGTGGAACTCACATTTGGAGCCGCTATCTTGCCTACACGTGGATCGTATATATCAGGGCTCGATCTAATATATATACTCATATATATATAATACATATATAAGCAATATAAAGGAATGTAAGTGCATAATCAACTCACAAAGTAGGATTTATAATCCACACTTAGGAGGACTTGCACTTATTATGTGCTAATCATATATATAATTTCTATATTAAGCAAGTAAAGAGTAAGCATTAAGGAAGGAAATGTATTCATATGATAATGAAAGATGAACACATAATACCCACTTGGTTTGTCACCAAGTAGGTTTCTAAGTTATTTACATAAAAGCAAAGAAGAAGAAGACATATACAAATATTAAAAGATGAGAGATGAACTCATCTACTCCTAATGGATTTGGACAAGATGAATACTCCTTAGTTTGGGTGGATGGATTCAAAGATGGAAGAAAGAACTAAAGAAGTTCAAGTTGATGAACTTTCTTTAATACTTTCTAACTCTTTATTATCCTTGATGATTTTATATTTTGGGTAGTTGATGATGTTTATATTCTTGATGATAGTATTTAATGAAGGAGAGAGAGTAAGATGATTGATGAGAGAGAGAGGACTTCTTTTAATGCTTAAGGATAATCAAGAGACTAAAGTTTTGTGGGCTAATGAAAGGTTTGCGGGATTTTTAAAAGTTTGCCAAGACTTTCAAGGTTGTTGAAAGGAGTAAATGAGATTGTATTTATAGGTGGGGAGAGGAGTATCCAGCCTTCTTTGGAGGTCCAAAATATCCAAAATACCCCTGGGAGTAATTATGAATTTACCCTTTTGCCCCTTTTAGAAAAAGGTAAAAAATCAAAAAACAGCACACCTGGGTCGGTCCGGCCCATGTGAGGCTGTCTGAATATTTGGCTTTTTTCTTGGCCAAAATTGAGTTACAACCTATTATTCAATGTACCTAAGTGCTAATGATTACACTCTTTAATTGTACATTGCTTAGCAAGGTTGATTATTCCTTCTTCCATTCTTGGTATGCACTTTCTCCTACTTGGGAGCTTGATATGATGATTTATTTTGTGTTAGGAAGTTTTCTATTTTGTCTTTTCTTTCCTTTTATCCTACAAAATAAATTGTTAAATTGTTATACCACATTAGTAATGTATGAGTGCAACATTTGAGCATGCATATTTATTTAATGTAAGTAACATAATTGTTAATGTTACTTGGGATTTTTTATTTTATTTTATTAAAAATTCTCTAGCAAAATATTTTTATTTACTATGGTCAAAAATGGAGTGTCTACAGAGCCCCTCGGCGACGATGCTTGCGCAGATATTTAACGAGCGAGCAACGTCGTCGATATGAACGGACTACCATTTTTGGCCCGAAAGTGGTCGAACCTCTCTTAGGGTTTCCTACGTATTCTTGTTTAAGAGCGAGAAATCAGACCACGCGTAGTTCGCAGAAATGTAAAACTTTATTTTCTTTTGAAAGACATCATCCGTTAGAGAGCGAAAATTTTGTTTTAAAGTTGTTTTTTGAGATTGGTGTAGTCTCGTTTAAGAGCGAGAACTTTAGCCGAAAACTTTTTTTTTGCAAAAGGTGTGATCTCGTTTAAAAGCGAAAATTTTAGCCAAAAATATTTTTCATATAAATATGAGCAAATAAAATGCATGTATTTATTAAAGGATACTCTGCATCATTTTGGTGTTGACGAAACTGAATTTGGTGAATTTTGACTTATCGAGAGCACATTCGGGTCTTCGGGGAGCGCTTTAATCGTACAAAAGGAGATGAGGGGGTGACGGTGTAAATTCTCCACCTACCCTTGACCATAACCGGCCAAGGGGAGAGGGGAATCCCTCAAAATCCGCCCCTCCTCTCTCTCTCTCTCTCTACTTTACTTCCTTATCTTCTTCCCCTTTCTTCTTCCTTCTTTTTCCTAAATCTCCGTTAAAGGTCAAGCTTCCAAAGCTCCATCTCCTTCCACCAAGCTCCATCCAAGCTCACTAATGGCTTCTTCAAGTAGAGCTAGGACCAACAAGAACATTGGTTTGAGGAGGAACTAAAGAGGTTATGCAATCCAACACCCATTTGATGCTTTCAATCTTCATCCGAATTTTTCATCCCATGCTATGGCCAAACGGGCTCTCAATGAGGTAGAAAATCTTCCCTTAACATATATATGCAAGTTTAGGGCAATTTTCTTTATCAATTTTGATGTTTACCTTGAAGTTTTGAGCCTTTGTTCATGCCATAAAAATAAAATCCGAAAATTGCATTTTATTTTTACAAAAATTGATAAATGTGATGCTCTTGATGATGAGACTTTATTTGTGATGATTATGTGTGCAATGTGAAGATTATGAATGCATGATTTATGCTAGAAAAAATTATACCCAAAAGCATATCCACCAAGTATTTGATGAAATGCCTAAGTATGAAAAAATGTGATGATTTTGTGTATTTGGGTCACTCATGTTTTTTTTTTTTTTAATGTATGGATGAATGCATGATTATGCATGTTTTGAGATACAAAAATGTGCTCATGGCAATGTTTGATTTTGTGTTGATCAATGACAAAAAAAAAAAAAAAACAAAAAGATGTAATGTATGCTAAAATTTATATGCACATTAAAAATTAAATGTAGGAGATGATGCATTTTTTTTTATAGCATGCAATGCTTAATTTTTGATACTAGATGATGCTCAAATATTTTCATGTTAACCTAAGCATGTGCCTTAATGGCAAAAGTTTATGTGGCCAATGCCCACAAAATGCCCAATGACAAAAGTTTTAAGAACTTCCAAGATTTCCAACGCTCAACGGCAAAAATTAATTTCAAACACCCAACAGCAAAGATTAATTTTTTTTGTCGCCCAACGGCGAAAAGTTAATTTAGTTTAACGTCCAACGACAAATATTTACTTTGGTCGCCCAACGACGAAAAATTAATTTTTCTTTTAATTGCCCAATGGCCGAAAAATTAATATTAAAGTTTAACATCCATCGACGAATTTTAATTTTGATCGCCCAATGGCGAAAAATTATTTTTTTTTTAATTGCCCAATTGTCGAAAAAAATTAATTTTAAAGTTTAACGTCCAACGACGAATTTTAATTTTAGGTTACCTAACGGCGAAAGATTAATTTTCTTTTAACTATCCAACGGCCGAAAAAGTTTAACGTCCAACGATGAATTTTTATATTTGGACCTCCCAAGAGCAAAAAATTAATTTTCTTTAGTCGCCCAACGGCGAAAAAATTAATTTTGAATTTTAACGTCCAACGACGAATTTTTAATTGCCCAACGGCAAAAATTAATTTTCTTTAGTAGCCCAACGGCGGAAAAATTAATTTTTAAGTTTAACGTCCAACGACGAATTTTAATCAGCCAACGACAAAAATTAATTTTCTTTAGTCGCCCAACGGTGAAAAAATTAATTTTAAAGTTTAACGTCTAAAGACGAATTTTTAATTGCCCAACGGCAAAAATTAATTTTGCAAGCAAGTTTAGAATTTACCTCATTTTGCTTGTGTTGCAATCAATGTATTTTTTTATTGCTGCTAACACTTTACTGTGTTTTTGATTTGCAGGGGGTGAAGGCTCTCAAAAACTATGGCGAGGTTTTGGCCCTAGCCAACATGTGGGAGGCTCTTCCTTCGACCGGCTGAGAGATGATCACCGGCATTTGCCTGGGCCGTTTCTCTGAGGAGGCCGTTATAAAGAAATTTGTTCGGAATGCGGACATCATGATCGTGCTCAGGGAGAGGTGGTGGGATTCCACTCACACCTTCCATTTTCCGTGGGGAGAGATGACTATGACTCCCTTAGACTTTACGTAGATCACCGGGCTGCGATGTGAGGGGACATAGATCACTGTCGTTCCCTTCTATTTCAAGAAGGAGCGCCGGAACATTATTTCCTTGCTGGATGGAAACTTCGGGTTTGAGTCTGACGAGGTCCGCTTGGACATTTTGCACGATTACTTGCAGGAGGTGGCTGTTAGGGCTCGACGCCCCAATGAGCTTCGTCAGCTGATGCGGGTCTTCCTTCTATGGGCCCTTAGCGAGACTTTGTTTTGTAACGCCAATACTGCCGCACGGGTGAGTCTGTTGCCCTTTCTCGCGGACTTTGACGAGCTTGACTCATTTGACTGGGGTAGCGCCAGCTTGGCCACGTGTTACTGTGGGCCTCGACCACGTGAGTCGGCATGCTACCACTAGCTTGACTGGCTTTGTCCCCATGTGCCGGCTCCAACTCTCCCATTGGTCATGGGGGAGGCAGTCAAATCTACGAACGGTGTTCGGTTGTTGACCCCTTGATTCTTCTCATAGGGATTAGCCCCATGCATTGCAGTTGGTTGAACTCCCGTTGCCACTTGG
>JAOWAN010000047.1:7971173-7987339 GCA_028566635.1 Lobelia cardinalis | reverse complement strand
TTACCCTCTTAGTAATGCCATCTCAGCAAATATTTTGACCAAATTTTTGGTCAATTCAATTGATTTCAATTGAGGGATCAAATTAGGTTATGTTTAATAGGTCGAGTATGAAATTAAGACAAAAAAATAGGTAGGGACCGTTACTTCAAAAAGTTGATAGGTTAGGGACCAAAAAGGGTGTTTTGCAAACAAAGATATAAAAACCAAGCGTCCATCGACCCTCAGCCAACCTACTCTCCCTTTCAAGGATCCTCAACTCAAGGGAGGCAAGTGAAACATTCCCCACATAATTTCACCTGCAGTCTGAACTTTGAAGGAGCTGATTCCAAAGCTGCCCAAAAAAAAAAAAAAAAAATCAATCAAAATCAATGTTGTCGATCGGATCATCACCGCCAAATATGGATACTTCTAACTGTAATAAACTGGTCTCCGCCGTCTCCGGTCGTCGCAATGTCACCGTCTCCGCCACCTCGTTCGGTACATTTCCGGTAATACTTTTTGACAGTCAATTGTAGTTTTGAATTTCACTCCCTACCACATTGTGTTGTTCTCAAGCCTGATTCCGCACAATCTGACCAATTAATCTCAACATTTGATGTATTCGTTGTCCTTCACATTGTATCGTGTTTTTTGTGTATTGATTTTTTTGGTCAACTTAAATTACCTTTTGGCTATTTTTTTTTTTTAGGAGAAATGAATTAGGCTTGGATTTGGAGTGTGATGCTATATTATATTTAATTTTTAATTTTTGATACCCACTATGTTCTATTTATCTGTCTCTTTCCTATTTTTTACTTTAATTTAAAATTACAAAATCTCTTATCATATCATAAAAACTTACTACCTATTACTTTCGTGATCCAAGCCTTATTGTTACCAACTTATGAAAATTGTTATTTGATACTCTTGCACCAAAATGAGTGATAATTTTTGTTCTTTGTAACATTTTTACTGTTGATCAACGACAAAAATGGTCAATCATTGCGATGAAGTATTTTATTTTTACAAATGGTGAAAATTTTTAAATTTTAAGCACTATAACTATTTGTTAAATAATAATTTTAATATTGTATTAGGATTTACGTATATACTCTCTCCTTCCAGTCAATAATTTCAGTTTTGCCTTTTTATTTTATTTTTTTATTTTTGGTGAAAGATTAAATTCTAACCAAAGAATTATATACATGTACTGGCCTGTACGAGATTACGAAAAGCGGTATCTCATGTGATATTTTGAATGCATTTTTGATTATTGAAGTTCTGTATGGTGGATTATCATTTGATATATGTCCATGAGACCGCAAATGTAGAATTTGAGTCTTTAGTTGTGACAGGGCCAGACTTTTTCTAGTTGAGGGAAAAGTTCTCACGAGCAGATAGACATTTATTGATTCAATTATAAAATGAGTTTCAATGTTTTTCAATGTGTTACTAACTGCTGTTCAATGCAAGATTTCGATGGATAATTGATTAGCAACTGCATGTACAAAGCCCATAAGTAAAAATCTAAATGTAGGTGACAAAAGTTCAATGGAGGAACAACCATGTTCTATGGCTTATGGCTTCTAAACAAGTCCAGTATCATTTTTTTTTAAAGAGGATTGCTAGTGGTTCCTCACTTACCCTCTACGTGACTCGAACCCGAAACAGGGGAGGCATCTTAATGCTAGACCGCACCTCGTTGTCGTCCAGTATCATTTATTACATACTTTTGCTTGATAAATTTAGTGCAGGCATGTTCACTCATGTCGTTCTTTACAGCTCTTTAGGGGGAATGGAGAGTATTTGGGTATGAGCACTTAATTATAAGATGTTGGTAAGAGTGCGGAAAATTGGCATCAAAACTATGATGAAATGTTACTGCTTACTCAATGTGAAACCGAACATTTAACACAGAGCTTAGATAGATGACTAAATTAGCTTAAATCAAGATATCTAACTAGCGAAAAACCTGAAAATGCTCTTAGAAAATCCCCGATTTTTTTTTATAAATATTTTGCTTCTTTTGGAATTTTGAGCACTGAAAGTAGCTTCCTGACCATTTTGGTGGTTGTGCGTTCAGATAGCTGCAAATCAGTTGCGTCTGTCCGTAGACAGTTGTTTTGTGCCTTTTGGTGATGCTACCAAGTTGTGTACAAAGTTCTGCGGTTTGAAAGTTTGGGTACTTGAAAATCTAAACCGCTGGAGGTGCAACAGAAGGGATGAACAAAGAAATGTGCTTGAGAATCTAGAAATTCACGAGAATGATATATCAATGGGGAACTCAGAAACTATCCCGACGCATGCAGTGGAGGTTTCGGAAGGGGTACCGAAGATGAATCCGCCGAATGGTTAGTATTATTCTCCTGCTTTTGAGTAGATTTGATGAGTTTATTTTTGTTTTGTTTGAAGAGGATGTAGTTTTTTTTTTTTTTTTTTGAAGAGGATGTAAAATAATGAAACCATAAAGATCTCAACTATGGGTTTCTTTTTGCCTTTGAGGTTCTTTGTGTGTGTGTGCGTGGTGGTGAGGGGGGGGGGCATTTGTAACAAACCTTGCATTCTGTGTGACATGCATTTTAAATTCATTTCAATTTTGCACATCAAACTAGTAACTGAAGAGTGTTATTCTAGTTGGCGTCTTCACTGCAATCATGTGCTAATTATTTTGCCCTAATCAGTGACGATTTTGATTTAAGTATTATACATTGTTTGGCTGTTTCTTGAATTAAGTGTTAAGTGATTGGGAGAATGTCTTTTTGTGTACGAGAAAAGCTACATTAAACCCATAGGTCAGATATATTCTTAGAATCAAGAAGGAAATAGTTGTAAAAGGCGAGTGCCTGGCGTTGCTGACCTCGCCTTTTTGTCTTTTGGGGAGATTCTGTCATCTTGCCATGCCCACGGATAGACTGGTCTAATTAATGGTGTTTCCTTAAATTGTTATAATCTTTGATAGGTTAAGGTGTGGCTTCAATTGATGGACCAATAACTAGATACTTCAATTTGAACATCATCTGAATCGTGTATTTTTATCATGTAGTTTCTGTTGGAGTGGTTTCTTCGAGACAAGTCCCTTCTGAAGGGGCAATGCAAAAGAACTCACAACACGAAGTTCTTTTACGATCTGATGTTTCCCTAAAGAGTGCGATTCCTATAAAGTCTCATTTATCATTACTAGAGAGTCACTCTTCTTCTAAAGCTACCCATGGTGATAGAACATGTCTTTGCATTGCTGTTATTGGGGCTACTGGTGAACTAGCCAGAGGGAAGATTTTTCCAGCTTTATTTGCTCTGTATTATACTGGTTTTCTTCCTGAGGTAGAATTCTATCATAATTATGTATTTTCATAATTTAACTCCTCCTTTAAATTAACGAGTCACCAACTTATTGCTATGAATATGATTTTGTATCTAGATTTTTTTTAGCTTCAGTAGTGTTCATACTTCGTAGATCATCCTGAATAGTATTTGCAAGAGGGGAGATCTCAGTTTATGTGGCCTTCTTCTCTCTTGATTGTTTCTCCCGGTGCTAAAAGAGAGTATCCTAGTAACGAGGCCTGTTAAATGGATAAGAGCTTTTGCTTTCATAGATCTTAATTGCAACCTAATAGGGCCTCCGAGACAGTTAATTTAGATTCAATCATCAAATTCAAGTAATAATTGAACAATTGTACCTAGGTTAGTTTGGACTGAGAAATATCAGTTTCTTTAGTGATCCTCGTGGGATAATCATCAAGGAAATAGTCAAATTTACATCTCTTTAGTGATGGCCATTGGATAATTATCAAGCAATAGTCAAATTTATACCATGCTGTGGAATATATTTGGAAGTCTAAAGTTGATAAATATGAAAGGTTGTTTTTATTTTTGATTTCAGTTAATATTTGGAAATCCATTACACATACAGTTGTTTAAGATCCTGTTGAGGCCTGGAACCTGAGCTAAATTCAGATTTTCCGGGCCAGGGCTGAGAATGTCCCTGACATCCCTTTAAGGTAGCTACAGTTTTCGTTATCTGAATATTGGATGGCACAACCATTTCAAAAGAAACTGAGGAGCATATCGAACAAAAGTATCTCCAGAAACCACACTCAATTTGGGATGCAGGGAGTATTTCTTATATTTATTACCAAACTCAAAAGCTTAAGAAGATCATAGCTTTGAATATGCACCAGGAATACCTATAATCTCTTGGCATGTTCCACATTCTTTATGCAAGCGTTTCTGGACTTATTTTGGCTGCCTGTGGCTGCAGAATGTTGGTATATTTGGATATTCAGGAAAAGATTTGACAGATGAAGACTTGCGATCCATCATAGCATCGAATTTAACTTGTCGCATTGAGCATCAGTACGGTCCTCTTGCCAAATACTATTTGCTTCCTCTTTCTCAGAAAGGGTGTCACTTTCGGAATGACTTTTCAAAACCTACCTTGTTTCCAAAACTCCCTAACTAATACAAGAAAGTAAAGAGATTTAACGCATCTGAACAGAATGGCCTTCACTTTAATAGGTGTAATTTGGATATGTAAGGTATACTACCTTTTCGGAAAGGGGAAACCCTTTCCTTTTGAAACAAAGAAAGATCGGAGGGAGAAATTAGTCTTTATTATTATTCCTTCCGTGCCAAAATGAGTGTCCACTTTCCTTATCGAAAGGTCAACCTATGCCACTATCAAATACTCCCTCTGTCCCAATGAGTGTCAATTTTTCTTTTTGAAAAGTCGACGTCGGAATTTATCAAATTCTTTTGACAAAATATTTATCATATTTTAGATTCTAATATTTTAGTCATTGTAAGAATATTAAGTAATTTATCAAAATTATTTTTTATATATTTGTTACATGTAAATGATTTATAAATATTTGGTCAATAGTTAATTAAGTTGACCAAAATGAGTCAAAAGTTGACACTTATTTTGGGACGGAAGGAGTAACTATTTAACATAGATTTATCATGTTTTACATTCTAAAGTTTCAATCTCTATAAGAATATTAAGTAAAATCTCAATAACAACTTTTATTAATTTGAAACAAGTCAACTATTATAAAGATTTGGTCAATTTACATTCAAGTTAATCAAAAAAAGTCTAAACAAGATGCTCATTAGGGACGGAGGGAGGATTTTTTTTCTTTACCTGGACCAGATTTTCTAATTAAATACTAGGTTGTCCTATTCTTTCAAGGACTCGTAATCACAGTCCTTGCTTGTGGCTTTTAGACAGCGAGTTGCAGAATCGGTGAAATAGTTTTAGCCTTCTTTGAGCCTTTTTTGATTTATTGTTGAAATTTGAGCAGGAAGAGTAACCTTTCAATTGATTCTTATTTTATTTTTCAAGAAAACAGTATTTTGTAAAAATGACACGTGTTACTGCTTGTAGCTAGAAGTTTGTCGTTGTGAAGTTCATTGACGTGCATTAACTACCCTGAAACAGCATCACTACATAACATCCTATGTTAGTATGAATGTTTGAAATGAAATGATGAGAGCAATGAGTTGTTTAAAATTACATGTATTTCGGAAGATTAGTTATATGTCCAATCTATTGAAGCGTTGCTGTTAAATGTTACAACCAAGTATGTGGAATGTTATTTTTTCTCTGTGCAGACAAGATTGTGGCGGTAAAATGGATGCTTTTTTAAGTAGAACATACTATGTGAATGGAGGTTATGATAACAGAGAAGGGATGTCAAAGCTCAGTGCTCGGATGGAACTGATTGAGGTGCCAAAAAGTTGACTCATGAAACAACTCTGTTTTATTACGACCGATTCCTCTGCAAGTCTTTTGGTTTTGTAGAAACTCTTAATTGTTGATATTTTAACAGCTTACCCACTTCAGGGTGAACCTAAAGCAAACAGAATATTTTATCTTGCCGTGCCAGAGGAAGCACTTCTAGATGTAGCATCCACAATTGCTGATAATGCTCAAACCCAGAAGGGCTGGAATCGTGTCATAGTTGAGAAACCATTTGGGTTTAATCCTATTTCTTCTCACCAGCTGACACAATCTTTGCTTTCAAAGTTTATGGAGAAGCAATTGTATAGGTTGGAATTCCCATTACTTGTATAATATATCACCATGTACATTAGTAATTAGAGACTATCAAAGCACTAGGATCTTGATGTTCTAAATCATCTCCTTTGCAGGATGGATCATCTTTTAGGAAGGAACATTATTGAAAATCTGACTGTTCTACGGTTCTCTAACTTAGTTTTCCACCGGTTATGGAGCCGGACATTCATAAGCAATGTCCAGGTAATATCACATGCGATACATGTAAATTCACGTATATGGAATATAACTGCAGATTTGAGTCTATGCAGGTCATTTTATCAGAAGAACTAGGTTTGCAAATGCAAGGCAGGTAACCATGATCTTTTACTTTCGACTAAATGCAGATTGTATGTCATTCATTAGGAATCAAGTTAGTAGTCTTTATTCTAGGATGTTCTTTTACACAGGAATTTTGATGGTCATGGAATTATCGGTGACATAGTGCAGAGTCACATATTCCAGACTATTGCATTGCTTGCTATGGAGGAGCCTGTAAGTCTTCATGGAGAAGATATTCGAAATGAGAAGGTAGAGATATATCTTAGTAATACTTTTTAATATGTACAATTTTGTCTAAATCCAATATTTCTAGTAATGCTGCTGATATTCTGCTCTTCAGGCAAAGGTTTTGAGATCAATCCGGAAATTGGAACCCACAGATGTCATTCTTGGACAATATAAACTTGATTCTGAGAACGATGCTCAATTTCACAGACCAATCCCAACCTTCTTTGCAGCTGCTTGTTATATTGATAATGCACGCTGGGATGGCGTGCCTTTCCTAATTAAAGCTGGTGTGGGACTCTCCAAACACAGGTAAGGGTAATGATGTTTTACTTGGGAATAGATGATAGATTTTAATAGATGCCGAGAATATTGTGTTGCCCACTTGCACATTGCATCATTTGCAGAAGTTTGTGTGTATGAGCAAGATTTCCCCTCCAGAAATGAAAACGAAAGAATGAAGTTCCTGGAGATATTGAGAAGTGGATGATTTATTCCCTCCTTTCCGTTCAAAGACTCCCACTTTGAGAAGTAAAATATTTAAGTAGTACTCCCTCTATCCCAAAATAAATGTCCTCTTTCCTTTTTAAAAAGTGAAACTAAAACATAATTGACCAATTATTTAACATATATTTACCGAACTCTAGAGTCTAAAATTTTAAAACTTGGACGAATATGAAGTAAACTATGAATAATAAATAACTCTTATAAATTTGCAACTACTCAATTTTCTTTGAAATATGGTCAAAATTTAATTTTGTTGTCCAGGAAAACTCAACATAGGAAATTGGTTTTGGGATGGAGGAAGTATATTACTAGCATTGGGAGTCACAGTTATAACAATAAGTGGTGCTGTATATTCAACTTGCTACGTATATTACTACTCATCCCATCCCAAAATATGAGGTGCACTGTGCATGTGCACATACCTTTTCAGTTTATCCCAAATAAGGAGTCATCTATCTATTTCGCAAAGGCTTCTCTTATCACAATGAATTCTACTCTATTTTGGGATGAGAATAACCAAGTCAAATCATTTGAAGCAATATGAATTATGGTGGAAAATGACATTGGTACGTTGGGAGTTGGATTTCAAGCAGTTTCCTGATCTGCCCAATAAGTCCGAAACTACCCATTTGCGAGCAACAGCCGACATTAGCTGAAACTCAATGGATTTTATCCCCATACGCGGGTCCAATGGGCCCTCGCCTGTGGCTTGGCTATATTGCAGTGTCCCTCATTAACGTTTTGAGAATAGGCTGGCAGACCCCACGACCAAAGAACAGCTAGCATAGACTGTTAAGTAGAAGATAAGGTGGGCCATTTAAATCACAATTTCAAAGACCATGTCACCCTTGTTTATTCATCAGATTCCCAAATGCTGCAACAATTTACATCATGTATCTGGAAGAGGGAGAAAACAAATAAAAGAAAGTAAAAGAGAAAAAAAGCAGTGAAAAAGAGGGTTAATATCCAAAAATAATTAAATGCACATATAACCAGTCAATAATCAAATTGTATCTGCATATTTATATAAAATTTTGAAAACCGTATATTTCAAAATCAAATAACAAATATGTTCCAAAAATGATCAAGAACAGTATGTACTCCAAACGTGATACGCAATTCCAGTTCCTTTAAACATCGACCGCTCCATGTCTCCAATATGTATTACAAAAGTATGACAATAATTTAAAAAATGGAAAAAAGGAAAGGAAAACTCATATGTATAAAACCAGTGGCCCATCTTATGGGAAAGTCGTATCATAGTTTTTGTTAGAAGTAATTGGGATAATGGTTAATATTGTATAGCATTTGTATATAGGGTGCTGTTTGTTTGAGCTTAATGAACATTTGATAGAGGGTTTTGTGTAAGTTAGTCAGACACTGAGAAATTAGACAGTTTGATAATTTTTCTCTTTCAGATCTGAAACGAGCTTAATATGTCTTAACCATTCGGCTTTAAAACTAAAGCTGAATAGTTAAGACCTACATCTGAATATTTTTTGGACAATTTTATCCCTTTAACAAATATCTAAATTTCTTTTTTTTCTTTGTAATTCTATAAGATTTAAAATAAATTATATGTCACTTTTATATATAACATTTTTGAGTTCTTATGTATAAAATTAAAATAAAATGTGATTATATTTGTATTTTATATGGATCAACTAATATTATATTTTTATTTTACTACTTTGTTCTTATAATTTTCTTTTTTTCTCAAAAATTTATTTACATAAAATATTGTATCAATAAAATAAATATAACAACATGCCTCATTTAAAATATGATTAGTAATTTATTTAGTAATCATAAATAAAAATAAAATATCAAATAATAATATCAATACTAAATTAGATTAAAAGTAATAACAAATGTAATACATAATTAAGTAGCTATATAGAAATAATTAGATAAATAGTGATAATAAATTTACTATGCTTTTGCATATTTGCATGAGATAGCTTATTCTATAGCATGCTTGATTATACTCTTTTGAGATGATTCTCGGAGATTTTACTGAAATTTATTTTTTTGTTTGAAAATATCTCTGCTGATTCAAGTTTCATTTGAGCCACCAGAAAACCAACTCCTCCACGTTCACCACCTAACAATCAATACCCGCTTCTCATCTCATTGTGAAAAAATGTCATCTTTGAGAAGTTCATCCGCCGTTAATGCACTAAAAACAAATAGGAGAACCATTTATCTTCCACAAACGTTTCTATACCACTGCTAAAATTCACCAATCTCTCCCGAACCATGATTCTTCCTCCAATCCCATAATGCACAGCAGATTAGCAAAGTGAATCTTTTTTCACCATCATGACAAAAAAGTATACCAGAGAGAGACTGGGACAGCCTCTTCAATATCGCCACTCTCATTTGATTTCTCTTTAGGGTGATTGGGTTGGGCTCAAATGTTTCATGGAATGACAGAGGGGATGCTCTATGCAGAGGATTAAAAACGACCAGAGAGGAGACACTTTCTTCTCGTTATATTGAGCGTTAAGATGGAGGACTGATCCCCGTTCAGTTCCAGTTGGTTTAGGTGGAGGAAGAGGAATCACCAGCCAGTTTGATCCTATTCTCCGGTGTTATAGCGGCAATGTTCAAGTGATGATGTCAGCAACTTGCTTGGGAAGAAGGCCTTCTAATTTTATGTGCGAAAAGAATTACATCACCCTTTGATTTAACAATCAACTCTAGTTGTTCTTGGCCTTGGGGCCTTCCAGTCAATTTCCTCAAAATTTTTATGTTTTATTTCCTGGCTTGAGGGAGGAGAGTGTGTAAAGCTACCATTTGGCCAAACCGTAGGAGATGGTGCCATAGTTGACCTTCGTAAACTTATTAAAAAACGCCTCTTTGAGTTCCACATCCAAGAAGGAATACTCACTTTTATGATTGTGAATGATACAATTTGAGTTCCACATCCAAGAAGGAATACTCGATGTTAGGAGTGGTGAAGTTCGACAATAATTGTTTATGAATGATGATGATCTTCATTGAACTTATCACTAGCTTCATTTTTTCTTTCCCTGGTTGATGGAGTAGTGGGAGACATTTCTTTATTGTGGGCTCATGTGTTGAAGGGTGGGCATTAGAGTTGTATTTGCTTTGTCTAACATGGTCCTCCACCTTGTAATATGATGATTACAGCCCCTGATACGACAGCGCAAACCTACTTTTAATCGTATTAACCTTGACTTGCAGAAATCCACAACTCATGTGTGCTTGTTTACACGCAGAGTGGAAATACGTATACAATTTAATCATGTTCCTGGCAACCTTTACCGGGAAAATATTGGTGATAGCATCAAGCTTGCCTCAAATGAGCTCATATTGCGTGATATTCCTGATGAAGCCATACTAGTCAGAATAAACAATAAGATTCCTGGGATAGGAATGGAGTTGGATGCTTCAGAACTGAACTTGCTTTACAAGGACAAGTACGCTCCGTTCTTTATTATTTTTCATATTTTGGTTTTAGCAGCCATGAAGCCTTCTTGCCTTTTTGCTGATCATTTGAGTAAATTTTACAACAAATGGAAATTTTCTTTGCATAGGTATAATGTAGAGGTACCTGATTCTTATGAACAACTTATCCTTGACGTCGTTGATGGAGACAACCATCTATTTATGAGAAGCGATGAAGTTGCTGCTGCGTGGAATGTCTTATCTCCACTTTTGGATGAAATAGAAAAGAAGAATATAATGCCAGAATTGTACGAGTTTGGGAGTAAGGGTCCCGTTAAAGCATCCCAACTCTGGGCAAACCATGGCATCCAGTATGTAGATGATGACTGACAAACTCCCATTTTATCTCAACTATTTTGTTTACCCCTGCGTAATCCTGAAGAACGCAATAAGAAGAAAGGGAGTGGAGGTAAATTATGTAGTTACACTCTTACCCCTTCACATGTTTTAGATTTTTGTTTTCTTTTTTATCTGTTTTATATCACAGCTTGAGTTCTCTGCTGTTTAAGAAAGGGCTATAAAGCTTAAAGTTTCACTATAATCAGTACAGAAGCAGGCATCTATCTTATAAATTAGGTCGGTGGACCCTACATCAAGTGAATAGTATGAATAGTATTTTCAAATGATTGACGGAATGGAGGCAAGTCTACTAAGCTACCTGCCCAATTCAAGCTTTACCTCTTTTGGGTCTCATTGGGGGAATCCGAAATAAGGCTCGATACCTTTTATTTCAGAGAACTTCGTATTATATAGAATTTAGCAAAGCGAGACGTAAGAGAAAAATAAAGAACACCCACTAGAATCGAAGAGAGATAAAACTGGAAAATAGAAAGCCAAAACAGAAATTACTTGTGCAAGTGGACATATGAACTTGTTGATATGGATTGTATGGATTTCCATTACAGCTCAAATTCTCCCGCGGTCTCAAATGGTGTCTCATTTTTTATTGCATTAAAATTTAAAGTTTAAAATTTTAGAAACATCTTTTAAACGGCTGAATGAAATTTTTAAAAAATAAAATATAAATTAGAACATTATTTAAAACAGAAGACATTACATGAAATTTTAAGAACATGAATTTTAAAAATATGAATTCTAAAAATATGAATTCTGATCTCGATTATTAAATAAAATGTTAGTAAAAGGGCAATGTTGTACGCCATCTCATCAAGATGATATTGACTAATGCACCAATGGATTGGTACATTTACGGTAATATGTGTAAAATTTATACTTCCTTCGTTTCGATTTAATTGTCCACTACGCATTTTCATAATATTTAAAAAAAGTAAATATTGTGGACATAAACAAGTAAAAGGTGGGTTCAAATAAAATTTATGGCTATAAATCATTTGTCTTATTCTCAAATAGGAAAGTGGACAATTATGTTGAAACTTCCTAAAATAAAATAGTGGACAATTAAAATGAAACAAGGAGATAGTATAAAAACAAATTTGTAAAAACGACGTTTGTAACAGTAAAAAAAAAGGCACTTACTTCAAGAAATACATATGCCAGCCAGTTTTTCAATATTTCCACTTATCTCCACTTCATTTGACGCCTTCAAAAATCAATGCACTATTCTCTTGTAGTAGCCACCTCGTCTGTTTTTTCTTTCGAAATACTTTTAGGACACGAAGTTAAGAAATTTTTTATATAAAGTTAGAAAGAACATAAAAATATTTTAAAATATCATTATAAATATATTAATATAATTTTAAATACAATAAAATCTAAATTATGAGAAAATACTTCTAATTAATAAATTTAAACGATTTTAGTTAATAATTAATATGATTTTAGTGTGTATATTTTAAATAGTTTTAATTAATAAATAATATTTTTTAATTTTTATCTTATTTAACTTTGTATAATTTTTTTCTAACTCCATACCCCCGGACATGGGTTATTTCTAGTTTCACTATAATTATGGAGTGATTTTTCCCTATCCACCGAAATTTTTACATGTCAAATTTTTAATATAAGGTCATAGCAGTTATGTGTTGCTACTATCCAAGTGAATAATTTTTCGGGCTCGAAGACTCTTTGGCCTGCTTCACCTACCAAAATTCAGGCCCCAAGGACATATATCACAGTGACAAAAGGAAGGACGAATAGGGCTCAGTGCGGTAGTGTGCAGGATTCGATTCCCTATAAGGTGGAATTGACTATGTTACAAGCGGGAGTGACCTAAGGTTTAAAAGCCCTAGGCCTATTCGTTAGCTCTCCACCCTAGCTCCTGTGATGCATATCCTGCGATTTACCTCCTTCACGTTGGCTCAGGACAAGGTCCTGTCGGGTTTGCAGTCTCAACCTACCAAAATCCAGAGAAAGTAAAAAAATAAATAAATACACACACGGACAAATCAGTTTAAGGCAAAATTAAAATTTTTGTTCTAGATATATGATTATCTTTTAAACAGTTAAGATATTTAAAAAAAAATGAGATACCATTTAGAACAAAAAAAAAAAAATATTCGAACGAAAGCGGAGGAAAAAAGTAAAGGACAAATTGATGACGGAAGGCTAGATGACCGTTGAAAGTGCGGAAATCATGACGCGTTATAATACGAGTATATGGCCAAACAAAGCAATAACAAACACGCTTTTACAAACACTTCACATGTTATGTTACCTTACCTTACCTTACCTCCCTCCTCCATAAGGTATGGCATCACCTTTTCCTCGCTCATCCCTTTTACGGGCTTGATGACGAAATTTGTTCATACGTAACCCACCCATCACTGTCATCTTTTCCCATTCTACCCTCTACCCATTCTCCTTCCCTAAAACAGTCTCGAGGGCATTTTCGTCCATTACCCTCATGCTAGAGTAGGTAGAGTCTCTCCATATCTTCTCTATAAGTCAAGCAACCCATGAGGGAATATATATTTATGGTAGTTCACCAGTCTATGGCCACTTCCTCATTCTTTCTAACCAAAAAAATCAGCTCTGCATATGCTGTAATGGATGGGCAAACAAGGAAGAGGAAGGTGGAGGAGGATGAGGAAGAAGAGAGTGAGGAGGAGAAGATGGAGAAGTTCTTTGCCTTGGTTAGAAGCGCGCGAGAGGTGCGCGAGCGTATGACCAGTGGTCTTCTTAGAGCAAAGACCACGGAGGGCGAAAAGAAGCCCATTGAAGAAAAGCAGAGGGGTTGGAACCCCACGTTTCAACCCGAAGATTTCATGACTGATCATGCCCAGTTGAAGATTATCGGTCACCATGGATGCTTAGTGGCAGTGGGTTCTAATTCTAAGAAGGAAGAAGAAGAAAAAGGAGAAGAGAAAGAAGGTGATGGCTTAAACCTCAACCTGTCACTGTGACATACATTATACATACATGCGCTAGCTAGTCGTAGTAACATTGTAGAAATGTGTCCAGAATGGATATTTGCTTGTAGGAAATGTAAGCAAATAGTTCATCAGGCTTACCATATTAGAATCATTTGACGGCATAATAACTGCAGATTTTTCATTCCATATAATGCTGCAGACACCAAAGTAAAATTTTGCAAGGTGAGTAACGCCTGAAACAGGCAATGAAGAAAAAAAAAATTACTTCTTCGCTCAGACAAGTGAAACAAGTGAAAGTCTTTTGTCCAGCGATATTGCAGGACGACGAAGAACGGGAGGGTGAATGGAGAAAAGGAAGAAGAGGGACGGGAAAGCCAGGAAGACCAAGAGGTATCAATAGACAGCTTCAGAAAATAAGAGCACTGTCACCGAATAAGAGCATTGGGAAGGGGCCTGATTCTCCAGGACAGGTGAAAGACAAAAATATCTAAGGAAAATATCCTTAATCAAATTATGAAATTAGATTATGATGAAAGGTTAAGGGTAAAGGGTATATTGTTTTAATCCATGTCTGCAATGGTACAATTTGAAACTTTGTCAACTCCCCCCCCCCCCCCAATCCATAGATTGTTTCACAAAAATCACAAGTGAAAACGTAATAAATACAAAGCACAATCCATTTGGGATCAAATATAATCAAAATGGGAACCAAAATAGTTCCCAAGTACATTGCAGTTACAATTTCAAGCTTTCCACTTTCTTGTGTAAAGCCACGTTGAGATGGAAGGAATGGAGAAGGGCAATGGGAATTCTGTTCATGAGCCACCCGATTCTCATGTTTGGTACTAACTATTGAGTTGGGAACCCATTTTCCTCCATAATGAGATTCCCACAAACAATATAGGTATCTCATTCCTTCTCCTTATGGTCGAAATGCATAAAATGCATTTTTGCTCCTTAACTATTGTGTTTCTTCAAATGTTCCCTTTCCTGATTAAACGCTTGCATTAACAAAAATATAAATAGATCTCACAGCGTGAACCAACTATGGGCTCCATCTCAATTTATTCCATCCAACGAGGCTAAGGGGCTTGACAGCCATCTTAATAGGCTATAAGATCAACTTGTAGAGCTGCCAAGGTAAGGCAGATTTACTTCAAATGGATGTGATCAGAAAATTTCAAAGTTCTTTCCTTTTACTATAATGTTCCTTCAGATGGAAGATTAGTTTGTGAATTTGAAAGAAATTACAGAAAATGAAACTAGTGGTCTATTTGAATCCCTCATTTCCCCCCAAATTAAGCTTTTCAGTTTCTCAGCTAAGTAATTTCAAACTTAAAAGCTAGTAGCTTATGTTCTGACCCTATCATTAAGGATTCGATAGGTGAAACAAAAAGGAAAGTTCACCTTCCTGTTGAAACATTCTTTTATGGCTTTCAAATCCTTCTGCTAGAAATAATATCAATACAGCAAAATGTCCCAGCACCTTTATCTCCAACTTCCTGGCCGATGCTGCCTCAGTTTTTGCTTTGGAGAGGATATAGGCTGCGCCTGCATAAATTGTGGCCAAGACAGCATCAGAAACCTGTTATGATCTGAGAAATAAGAAAGTGGACACATAAATTATATATTGAGAAAAATCAAGCTTACTAAGTTGTACATACAATTGAGGCCATCGAGTTTTAATCCTCAATAGCATCGACATTCAAGCTAGAAGGGTTACTTAACAGTTAGCTAAAGCTCGGTAGACGGTTCATCAACAACTTCTTAAGAGGTGAGTGCTACTACTTCATAGTTATTCAAGGTGAAAGGGACCATAAGGTACATTCAAGAGGCACACAACAGGTAAGGCGCGGCCCTAGAGTGAGCTTCATGTGAGCCTGGTGGCATAGGGGTGCCTTAACACTAACTTATATACAATCTTAAGGTCTTAGATAGGGACCCGACTATGTTAATCAAGCTACCACTCAACTTAACTCTAACTCATCACAAATCTTAAGCTCTTAGATAGGCAGCCAACTAGATGTATCAAGCTACCTACCCTCCCCCCCCCCACTCTCTCAAGTGTGTTCCGCTGACACAGGCCACATGTCGAGAGTTGAACAAAGATGCCTTATCGGGCGCGGAAACCAAATAGGGTGCCACCAAAGTGCACTCACATAAATGTGGGTAACAGTTGTGGGATGAATCGAACCTAAGACTTTGCAAACCAGAGCTCTAGTACTGTGTAATCTACACAGCAACTAACAAATGGTTAGAATGATAAGAAGTGGAAAACTGAGAGAGAGAGAGAGAGAGAGAGAGAGAGAGAGAGAGAGAGAGAGAGAGAGAGAGAGAGAGAGAGAGAGAGA
>JAOWAN010000047.1:7935923-7949494 GCA_028566635.1 Lobelia cardinalis | reverse complement strand
TTTAGGCGCGCCTTTTGGCTAGGCGTGCGCCTTGTCTAATTGCGCCTAGGCTCCAGGCGCACATAAGGATTAAAACTACGTCGTTTTGCTTTGTTTAGGGTTAATATAGGGTAAGTTAAATACCCAATTCAATTCAGAATAACGCAGGGTCCCCAGACGAAGGAAAGAAGAACGAACAGTTGCTCCTCTTCAGGACACCCTTCGACCACCATCGCCACCCTCCGGCAATCCTTCTCCACCGCCGACAAGCTCTGAACTTTCAGGTATGTTGTTTTTTTGTTTTCGTTTCTGGTCTTCTCTTCTTCTTTTCTTTTCTCTTCTCTTCTCTGCTGTTCTTCTTCTTTCTTATTCTTGCTCTTCTCTTCTTCTGGTTCTCTTTCTTCTTTTTTTCTTTCTCTTCTCTTCTTCTTTCTTATTCTACTCTTCTTTTTTTCTCTTCTTTGCTGTTCTTCTTCTCTTCTTCTGATTCTCTTATTCTTTTCTCTTATTTTTTTCTTTCTATGCTGTTCTTATTCTTGTTCTTCTCTTCTTCTTCTCTTCTTCTTCTTCCTCTTCTTTCTTATCCTGCATTCCGCTCTTCTTTTTTTTCTCTTCTCAGCTACTCTTCTTTTTTTCTTCTCTTTTCTTTTCTCTTCTTCATAACCAAATGTTACTGAAACTGAACCAAACTGTTATTCTTGCAAAATCTTTTTTTTTCATCATCAAAATGTTATTCTTTGCTGTTCTTTTCTCTGTTCTTCTTGCAAAATGTTATTCTCTTTTCTTTTCTCTTCTTTCTTTTTTTTCACTGTCAAAATGTTATTCTTGCAAAATCATTTTTACATGATTAAAATATAAGAATCCTGCTCTTCTTCTTTCATTTTTTTTGGCTGTACACTGTGTCCAAGTAAACTGTGGTGCATCAAAATGTGATTCTCTTATGTGGAAGAAGATGATGATGGTGTAATTGAAGATGAGGATTGATAGTAGAATCCTAGGATTGAGATTTATAGCCCTTTTGTTTGAACTTTGACTTCTATTTATGCTTGTTTACTTGTTTAGTAGTCATTTCGTAATTGGTTGCATGTTTTGAACATCTTTTTTCTATTTATGACTAATAGTGTTGTTTTGATTCACTACTTGAATTTAATTTATTGCTTATGTTGATGTTGTATACGACTATATTAATTTTTTAGTAAATTTTAAGCATTTTTTGTGCGTTGTGTCTCTCGGGCGCGCGCCCGCCTTGCGCCTAGGCCCCGGGCACACCTTTTGCGCCTTGGTGCACCTTGCGTCTTTAATAACTATGATATGCTTCAAAGGTTTGTCTAGTAGCCCCTTATTCAAAGAGTAAAGATAAAAGATTTTGAGCCTGGTTTCCCACTTAACACATCGAAGCATGAATGTCCTTGTTTGATAATTGGGTAGGAAAGATTGGAGATGGCTGGTAGTAGGATTCACATGCCATTTAACATGACAGATAATGTCCTTGGTGAATATTGATTAATTTAATTTAAACAACATAGGGTCGAACAGGAATGGCGATAGCCGATATTATCATGGGAAACTCAAGCAAATCCAGTGCTATTAAGTAGTTGATACAAAAACAAATGAAGGAGTTTGATTCAAACACATAGAGTGGTATTGCTGTTATTACAAGAAACAAAAATAGGAGGAGTCAACAAAAGAAAGGTATTGAAATGCTGGCCTAATGATTAATTTGATTTTGGTAAGTGTAGATTAAGACTGATTGGAGGTTGTTGTGCTCAATCTGGGTCTCAAAAGTTCCTTAAGATGGATGGTGTGATTTAAAATAAGCTATGCATTGCAATTTGGGGCAAGTGACCTAAGCGGAAGTTTCAATATGCACGCACTACAGGAAGATGCGGATAAGGTAGTAGTGCAGCAAGGTATATCAAGTTTCTAAGCGTTGAAGAAACGTGCATAACGTATTGCAGGGGGATGGAAGCCTTCTAAGGGTTTTTGAACACTGTAGAAGTTCAGAAGAAAGAAAATTTTGTTCAACCAAATGTGTAAGGATGGAAGCCTGGGAAAATCATATTTCAACTATTATTTTGCATATTAATCAGTGTTGGTTAGGCTGGTTTTGATTGCTACATTTGGTTTAGCGAAATCTTTGTCTACTTACTTTCTATTTTAATTAATAATAACTAGTTGCTAAGCAAAACTGACAAATAGTTAAACATTTAGGTGACAAATAGTTAAACATTTAGGGTTGAGGGCAAACAGGGGAAGTTCTTAAGATCCGCATCGAATCATTGACTTCAATAATGCTTTTCAATGCAGCTAAATCCTAAATACATCTTCAACCGCACAATGCCCAGCTGATTGAAAGAAGGGGAAGAGGAGCAACACCAAGAAGCAGCAACAGACTAGCCACATATATGGGGCTTTCCACGAAATACGGCAGTAAACTAGTAAACCATCGTTTTGATTTCAACAAAGATCTGCTCCAAAAATGGCGACCCCAAATTGATTAATTTTTTTAAACCAAGCAGTATTTTCTTCCCAGTAAAGTAAAAGCTGTGATAGAAGAAAGGCCGAAATATAACTGCCTAAGCATAAATGACGCATTGCCATATCTGAGGCTATTCTATTCACCCCAAAGCAGAAACCAACCATCTTTACTGACTACCAGGTACAAACATGCCATTCAATGTTTATTCACATACACGCATACGCATATTGAGGATGAACCAAGAGAAAATTAAAGACAAACATACATATATTTTAACCCAGATCGTAACATCAAAGTAGTTCATCAATTTAACTATGTAAACAATGGGAGTAATTACCAATTTGAAAGCTAGATTCAACTTCACCACTTGAGGACGTGACCCCTTTTTAGATGATTCCTCCGTGCCCATTGCAAGTAATCTGCTAGCCTACGCAATGACTGCATAGATCAAATCACGCGTTTTTAGAACATCCTAAAAGTCGTCAAATTGAAAAAAATAGCAACCGCAAGATGCAAAAACAACGCAACTCAACCTAACAGTCTTTGCCCTAATTACTTGGGGTTGCCTAACTGTAAGAGGACCAAACAAGTTTACTCAATCAAGAATTTAGTATCACGTTAGGTCTAACAACATCAAACACGTCTTTTCCATCCATAAATTAAACTCATGTCAGCTAAGCTTTCGGTAAAAAGAAAAAATAGTTTGATAGTGCAAATGCAATCAAAGGTACGGAACTGTGAAACAAATGAAAGAAATAATAGCGAAGAGCAAAAAATTACTACCTTGTTCCAACCCAAAGGAGCTAAAGGACTGTCCACCGGCCTTCTCTATTCTCCAAGCCCTAGCAGTCTCTGTAAACCTAAGCGCAGTCAACCTCTGTTAGAGAGAGAGAGAGAGAGACCTGTATAATGTAGCTGAAGTACGGAACCGTGCCGACTGCAGAGAGACGGACTGGGAAGATTAGTGGTTAGGGATTTGGGAGGGGAATTGAAAAGGGCAAAAAGTTCATGAAAGATGAGGGGGGCAAGTGAAAATTGTAAAAAGAATAACTTTTGATGGATATAGTTATAAACGGGGAACGTTAATGAATTAAAAGTGAGTCCATTAAATTAGGGGGGAAATTTAAAACCACAATCGCTGTAAACATTTTCAAAAAGAATTGTTCAAATCTTACAAGAACTCTTGTTTTGCGATTTTGGGTAATGTGTGGGAGCCCGATCTTCTGTGTTATTTGGTATCTCACTTTTTATTTTATTTTTTTTAAATTTCGTCTTAATCGTTTAAAAGATGACTCTAAAATTGTGTTTAAAAAAAATAAACATCAATTGGAACAGAAAATTCATATTCTAAATGTGGGGATGAGTTCAAACATTTATCCTCATTCTCAATTTCTCTTCTTCCGGAAAAATTCTCTCCGGCGAGTCGAAACTTCGAGCTCCAGTTGCTAATTTATGTTTTGCAAATCTTCCTCTTTAAGTGTTCTTCCCATGTTCAAACCTCGGGGTCCTTCGCTAATCTCCATTTTTGCAAGTGCTCGAGATCTCATTTCTTCGTGTTGGCAAAGGATTTTCCCTTGGATGAAACTTTTGGCATCGAAGACTAAAGTACACTTGTGAGTGAACTTAAAAGACTTGATGATTACATTGTCACCACAAATGTTGACATTGATGATACAAATGGAGCCATATTCACTCACCCAAGCAAACAATGTTCCATGAGACATGAGCTTCCGGAAGCTAAACTCATCTATGAAGAATTCAGTTTGAGACGAGCGTTTTTTTAATGAGCAGAATCAACATTAATGATATTGAATTGTTGCAGTAAGAGATTCAACTCATTGAAGCAATGCTCATATTTCCTAGTGCGCCATTTTCAAATGAGGCTACAAGATGGAAATACTCGTCAATGGTCCAGAAAAAAATTGAAATGCAAAAAAAGAAACAGAGCTTCAGAAAGGAAAAGGTTCAGAAAAGGAAACGCGGAGTCAATGGTCTAGCTCTGGAGAACAAGAGTCTTGCCAAGAATCAAGTCATCTGTGGTGAAATCAGCTTCTTTCCTAAATGTACCCCTGCCGAAGTCTAGCTCGTACGAATCCGTAAGGCCTTCCACCAACCCATATTCTGGTACGACTCCAAGTACACTCTTCGCTTTGTCCACTGATGCGAAGAAATGCTGCATTTGATCGGTAAATATTATAAACACATCAGTACTTGATTCAAACAGGGGTATTTAAACAATTTGTTTGGTAATGGAAAAAGTTTCCCAGAGCTAAAACACAAATCATCAAATGTTTCTTGCCATATACTACTACAATATTGATGTGTATGCACCTACACAAGTTCAACTGCTTCAAGTGAAAACATATTTGATTATCATATATCTATTACAAAGTCAAATTCAATATTCAATATTTCATTCACTAGCACAAAAGATTACACGTCAAACTCATAGAATGTCATTTTAATTTAGTATGTCAGCACTTTCAAAGTTGATTTACTAAGGACTAATACATCCATTTTTGGCCAACAGGCAATAATATTCCCTTACAGACCTGTGTGAAGCTCCCGTTGCACTGGGGTGGATGTCCTTTCTTTCTTTTCACAACAGGTAGCAGTTATTATAATGGAAAACAAAATGTAGCTATTTGCTGATAGTAGTTCTTGTCGAGTTTGCTACCATCCCTAGCTTCCGGGTACATGTTTTCATTTGGATTCATTCGCTGCACCAATCTAATTAAAGCGGAGGAGTTGCTCAACCTCATTAGCTTTAACCAAGTCAAACTACTCTCGCCTTAGACTCTCAGTAAGACAATTTCTAATTTACCAGCCAACTGATTCCTTACAGAACATCTTCTTTTAATATTAACATCTGCATTTACAGATTTGACAATAAAAATTGTTTATTCGATCTTTCAATAGATGTCATCCAGCTCATATACTTCCTATTGGCACTGTTTGCAAATTAGTCATCCATCCTTGTCTAGCCTGTTAATGAGCATATTTTTATCTGACGGTTAATTAGCGGTATGGAGTATGGACACTCTTTCCTCCTTTATAGGAGTGGGCAGGGTAGCATTCATCCTTATCACTACCAATTCCCAAGGGCAAAGGAAAAATCTAGAGAAAGTTTAGAATGACAAGAACTGGCATGATTCGTACGGAAAAAGAACTCCTACTAAAGATCTTGCACTTACAAGAAAAGAAAAACAAGTGTTTAAGATCTGAATCCATATTTACCTGGTCACGGAATGGAAATGCTTTCTTTTTTCCAAAA
This sequence comes from Lobelia cardinalis, assembly GCA_028566635.1. NCBI lineage: Eukaryota > Viridiplantae > Streptophyta > Magnoliopsida > Asterales > Campanulaceae > Lobelia > Lobelia cardinalis. Next base: position 7,943,762 of record JAOWAN010000047.1, on the reverse strand, counting down.
TCAAACTCCTTTGGGTTGTAGTGAACAAGTTCCGGCTCTGGGAACCCACCAGCCTGTGAGCAATGCACCAAACATTAACCTTCCAATTTAAGTGTGGAGGTACTTGTATTCATACTTAAAAGTGAGAGTACCTTAGCACATGCTCTAGCTAACCCATCAAAAGTAACATATTTATCCCCAGATATATTGAATATTTGCTTGCTTGCTTTGTCATTACCAAGAACCACAAGGAAAGCCTTTGCCAAATCCTGGAATTCAGCTTAACAACATCAATTGTATGCTTTTTGCCAGTAACAAAAAGACAAACTTCTTGGTGATGTTTCCAATTTAGTTTTTTTTTTCTTTGGAATGCTATGCTTTACTTGTAACATAATATGCATTATCACTTACCTTGACATGACCAAGTTGCGTTACTTGCATTCCTGAGTTAGGAATCGGTATTGGCCGACCTGCTTTCAGTCTGTGGAAAAACCATTCTTCAACAGGATTGTAGTTCAATGGACCGTAGATATAAACTGGTCGAATAGAAGTATAGTTAACATCCCTTGATTCCAGCAAGCTCTCTGTCTCAAGCTTGCCCTTGTGTCTGCTCTTAGGATCAACGGCATCAACCTGTCCAAACAAAGGAGTTAGAACAAAGGAAGGGCTTAAAAGCAAGATCGGAGATGCTTGCTCCGGTAAAAGACTCCACTTACTACAATACTATGAATTGCAAAAGAGACAAGTGAATTTATATAACTTCACCAAGAATTTAATCTCATTGACCCAAAGAAAAGTCAAAAGTGGATGCTTTATATGGATGAAAGGGAGTATAAAAGATTAATGAATGTGTTCCAATGCTCCATTTATTTCGAAGTAATAGGAGATTGTTAAGTATTGCGGACTTTTTGGGTGCTTTATAGCAAGTTAAATTACATAATATTTCTTTCATAATTTATAGACAAAGAAAAGGAGAAGTTTGCTTATTGTTTTGTATGAACATGTATCCCCTTGGGTAGACATACTATCTATAATACATTTTCAAGTTGTCCATGTCATCAAGGAAGTGACAATTTCAATAGTGAAAGCACAAATTTCAAGGTGTATCACATCAAACAATTCCCTTTCACTCTCTCTTTTTCTTTTCTACTACTAATAGTGGCACCTTTAACAAAAAAAAAAAGGCACTCATAAAATTAATTTTTATAGAAATACATTTCAATAATTTTTTAAAACTATTATATTTAAAATTAATATTTTTTATACGCCGTGCCCTCGGGCCGGGCATACCCTAGTGAGAACTAACCTCGCAATGTGGCAGAAGATCAGATTTGAGGTAAACACCAGCTGAAGAGCAGTATATGTACCTGTCAATTATTTGCACCATTAAATAAATTCGACAAGAAAATGATGAAATCCATTGAATAATTAATGTTCAGTGCCCTATTCCCCTTTCACTCCCACATCATTTGATCCTTTCAACAGGTAATCATTAAGTACAGATTATCGTAAAGTATTACATTTGGACATGGAGTAAATGCTATGGCGTTCTAGTACCGCCATGTTTTATAAATTTGATCCGAAACAAGAAGAGCATATGATTTATGATATTGATGATAATTCGTAAAGTTTGTAGATTAGAGTTAGAATACTAAGTTGATATCAGACTTAAAGAAGTAAACAGTGAAATAGCTGGTTGAATTGCCTTAACACCAGTAATACTTCATTCCGATGCAACCATACATGTCTAGTTGACGAATATCATAGAGAAATGATAAGCAGCTTACTGTTCTAAATTTGGTAAAGCATCTAATATTGGCTCTACTTCAACAGCCTCACGTCCTGAAAGCCGACAAGAAAAATGTTCAACAAAGATAATCAGGAAAAAGAAAAAAATGTCACCTCCAGCAGGTTATCATAGTTGAAGAGGGGATCAACATATCATATAAACAATGGATGGAGATTAAATGACTACAAGCACCATTTATATCGTAGACAACATCATAGCCTTCAGCAGCTAGACTGGTCTTCACAAAGTCAAAATCCTTCCTATCTCCTTTCAAGTGCAAGATCTGATAAGAAGACACTAATTATTGCATTGAGAAACGTAAGTTTGAAATGAAGCTTGGATAAATGGAAGAAGACTATGTTAGCTAGATCCTTAGATCGCATTTGGAATATGTTTTCACTGACTTGTATGATTCTTAGCATACCTTGGATTTAAAAGCCTCATAGTCCTCACTGGATTCACCAGGCAAGGGACTGCTGATGGGTGCTTTTCCTCTTGTGAACAGAGTGACCTGCATTACCGTTTAATCATTTATCCAAATGTAAAAAATAAATTTTCTCAATAATTAAAGGATTTGTTAGATTATCAACCATTGGGCCACTAAGTTCGTACTATATTCGTGAAAAATGTACAATGTTCAAATAGAGTTGAAATGATTAAAATGATATATGATTAACCTGATGGCCCTCTTTGACAAGTAGTCTGGAAAGGAAAATACCAATGAATCGCGTGCCTCCCATTATGAGGATTTTCTTGGCACTTGATGCTGTCACTCGTAAAGCTTTCGGCTGCCATACTTTCCTCTTATACTACAAATATACAAGCACAACAGCAAGTGAGAAAAGGATATTACTTTTTGCTAAACTCACGTACCTTTTTCATGGGGGAGGGCATGGGGGGATAAAAAGAAAGGAGAGACTGCCCTCATATATCCATCTACATATAATGATGGGAAAAAGCTTAAGAAATCCGGATTAACTAATCATCCTTACTGCTACTTAATGAGTTACCTACCTTCTCTACAATTTGTCCAGATGAGATTATCAGTAAACAGAAACGAATAGCAGGCTGCCTCTCATATAATGATTACCTACCTTCACTGCTCTTTTCTCTATAACTTGAGAAACATATGTGGAATGCTAAACAAAATGAAAAGTGTTCTCGTGAATATTACCCAGGGATTCAAGTACTATCAGTCCCATAGGTCTAAGCGAAAAATCTTTTTCTTCTTCTAATCTTTAGATCTTCCCAATCATTCTTTGAAAGACCTCCTTCCACCTATTCTTTCCATTCTAACAATGAAATTTATAAATTTTAGTAACTCTAGACTAGCCATTTGCTCTCGGATAGCACCTGTTCTGATGGAAATTTCAAGATTTGAAAGGTATCAGAGCCTTGGTTAATAGTTAACATATTCAAAGGCTCCCTCCGCTCCCAAAATGAGTTCCATATTTTATTTCTTGTCAACAAATTCATCTGTGTGCAGATATATGGTCTGAATGTCGCATGATTGCATAGTGGCAAACTGAATCATTCTTGAAACAGAGACACCCCCAAATCACATTGCAAGGTCTAACTAAGTAAATGATGGAAATAAGCTTATACACATGCAAAATTGGGTGGGTGGGTTTTGATAGAAAGCTACAATGTAACTAACCCAATCACCCATTAAAGACCTTACCGCAACTGCATATATGCAGAAGACATGGTAAAATAATACCCACATGTTTACAATCGAATAAGTGAGCTACATTGGCAATTCAAAAGAGAGAAAATAATAGTAAAAAATTAACTGTGGAAAGAGAGAGAGAGAGAGAGAGAGAGAGAGAGAGAGAGAGAGAGAGAGAGGGAGGGAGGAAGGGAGAAGGGAGATACCCGAACAGCAGTGTTCAATTTGGAGCCATTGAAGGCAGAGTTTGAAGAAGGGAGGAAGGAGAGAGAAGGCTGTTTATGCTGCACCACCTGCAAACTTGCCATGTTGACAGTTTGTGGTGATTAGTGGAGTTTGGGACTGAAATTTGTGGGGGTTTGTGATGCTGGAAATACCCATCATCATCTCTTCTACTAGCTCTTGATTTTCTTTGGTTCTCTCTCATTCTTACAATTGGGATAAGACACTGACCCCACTCCCCCTCTTTGGTTATTATCTTCGCTATACTACACTGCATCCTACATTTTTTAATGCATGGTTAGCCTGTTAGTCCAATTTTAAGTATTATTTCAACAACATTAGGGTTGATTTTTTTTTTTTTGTCAATTGTGGTATCGTATCTATGATAGGATGGATTGTTAAAAAAAAAAAAATTATCAAAAAATTATCCTATTATAACCTATTATATCAAATTTATTTAATAGGATAATGATATTTAATACCATTATCACGATATTATACATACATTATTACATAATATGATGAATTGATTATCTGACTTTTTTTTAATAAATGGATTTAATACATGGTAATGAATTTAATACATTTTACATTATGCATAAATTATTATATTGGGTTGATTCACGCTGAAATATCTTCAAAAATTATATGGAGTGCCTAGAAGTGCCCATAATGCACATGAATGTTATAAATTATGCACATAAATATTATGTGCATAATTTATAACATTCATGTGCATTATGGTCCTCGCTAAAAGTGTCTAGGCACTCCATATAAAAATTGAAATATCTTGGCAGAAATTTATGAATTTTGGGATTTACGAACCGAAATAAATTTACGAACCGAAATAAATCCTAGGGATTTCCCAATGAAATTTATGAATTTTGGGACAAATCAATGTTTGAGAGGTTAGAGTTTTATTCCCCTTATAAAATTGACTCCATTGACACCTCGTCAGCAAAAATCATCGCCGGAATTGCCATTAACGGCAGATCTAAGGTTTTGGATCAACGGCGAACTTTTCATATAATGGGTTTGAGTTTTTCGCCTTCAATTCATTGAAAATCGACAAAATTAACCACGAAATTTTGTTCATCACTAAATACCGAACAAATCGGTACCTTACTCGCATCAAACGGAGATCGGATGCAAAAGTTACGGTCGAAAAATCGATCGACGCGCTCTAGATCCGCCCCAATCCGCTTCGGATCCGCCAAATCCACCCATAATCCACCCTTGATCTGGCCCCTATCCGGCCCACGCACCAAGCCTCTGGGCTGAGCCTTGGGCCGCCTTAGGCGCCCTTGACTGCTGCCTGTTGGGCTGCGTCTTGGTCTGCACCTTGGGCGCTCTTGACTGCGCCCTTTGGGCCGCCCATTTTCCTCGACCGAATTAAATCATGGGCTGTTTACTTTTCTTTTAGACTAGTGCTAAATGCCGCCCCTAAAATTTCCATTACCTCCTCTATTTTACCAAAGTTATCCCTTTCAAAATTCACCTTCCTTCCTGACTAGAAATCCTAATTTCATTTCCCCCCCACCCCCTTTTTTTTTTCCTACTCAACTATTGTTTTATCCAACATTATTTTGTCACAAACCAACCAAATCATAGAAATTTGAACTATCTATCAATTCAAGAAGATAAGTTTGAATATTTTTTCTAATTCGTGTTTTGATACTTCGTGTCTTTTGATGGATTAATTTTCAAAAAAAATATAATTTTAACATTGTATTATATTTTGGTTTAAATTGTCAATGTTCTAATTGTATATTTGAGACGCTAGTACACGAAATTATAAAAACCACCCCAAAAATTTTTATTGAGCAGCTTGGAATTTTTTTAATTTTTTCATATTTTTTTTAATTGCAATAGAGAATAGTGAAAGTTTATGGGAAAAAGATAATTAGAAATACGTGATTCAAGCATAATTCCATTTTTTAAAATCTTGACCCAGTTGTTAAGAACCTAAATCAAGGTGAAAAATATCATAAAATTTGGGGGTGGCATTTAGCAATCCACATTTTTTATTTGAACTAGGATGAAAAAAGGAGAAATCTATTCTTTTTGAAATAGATAAAAATGCTTTAGCCATTTTTTAAAACAGTTTTTTTTGCCACATTTTAAAAACTATTTTGTGCTATTTAAATTATAATATTTTCAATTAAATTATTTGAACTTTGTCAAAAAAATTATTTTCCTTGACTATTTAAAACTTGTCATTAAATTAATTTTATTTGTTGCGAGTTTAATTAAAAATAATTTGGCCAAACTTAATTTTCTTATTAAACTCAAATTTATTTTATATATGGGCTATTATTTGTGATTAAAGTCAACCAAAATTAATCATGCTTGAGATATTTTCTCCCTTATTATTTAATGGTAGACATTAAATTTATTTGCAAGCTTATTATTTTATGAAGTTTATACTAAGCTTGCTTGAGAATTATGTGGCATTTTATGCTTGCATGATTTATGGTTGATTGTCCATACTGTTGGAAAATTGGTTTATACCCATTTTTGAGAAATGGGTGTCATGCCAACTTTGAGCCATTTTAATAGTGGGTCCCATTACTCCGATGGAGTGGGTCCGAGCTAATACGTGTACTCCAATGTGGGGGCTACTACGTGGAAGGTCAAACGGCTAAAATATTCGAAAAAGTGAATGTTAAAATTGACCTTGAAAATGGTTCGTTGAAGTGGGTTTTGGGAAAAATCCCACATGGAGAGAAAACCAAAGTGTAAGGTAGTTTATATACCTTTGTGTTGGTTCTAAGGGCGTGCCCTTAGGGGCATCCAAGTTTTGTAGAGGGGGAAGACCTAGAGACTTCTATTCTCGCGTGCGCCGCCGTCGTCCGGTCGGCTCGACTCTGTCACGCGTGTGTGTGTGTTTGCTTGGCTCGTGGGTTAATCCTTTTAACCATCAGTTAGTAAACTAACGGATCTGCTCATCCAGTTAGGATTAGTAACTGGTTTTCAGAGTCCGGCCCAGAGTTGGATTCCAAACCCTATCAGTTAGTAAACTAACGGACTCCTTTAACTTACTAACGGATCTGCTCATCCAGTTAGGGTTAGTAACAGGTTTTCAGAGTCCGGCCCAGAGTTGGATTCCAAACCCTAGAAGGACTCATATTCTAGGGTTATATAAAGCAGATCAGAGTTGGATTCCAAACCCTATCAGTTAGTAAACTAACGGACTCTGTTAACTTACTAACGGATCTGCTCATCCAGTTAGGGTTAGTAACTGGTTTTCAGAGTCCGGCCCGGAGTTGGATTCCAAACCCTAGGACTCATATTCTAGGGTTATATAAAGCAGATCAGAGAGGAGTCCTAGGGCATCCTTTTTCCAGAGCCGAAAATCAGATCCCCTCTACACAGCCGTTTTCTCTCCTCCCTCCTCCCTGCAATTTTCTGTGTTCCAGAAATCAGTCCCGTTCCGTTGTTCGAGCATTGTCAGTACGTGCTTCACTGATCGTGTAATTGAAGGAGTCCTGGGAGGTGTATTGTTCCGTTGAAATCAGGCACCGGAGGGCAATTTCGCTTTAAGGAAATCGTATACAATACGAGATCCTTCGCAGGTTTTAATTCGCGGTTCTTACGTTCAATTCCAGAGATACTGTTTTACGGTATTTAATTCATTGCTTTCTCCATTCAGTTATTTAACTCTATTATCTGTACTAATTTGCTAACAGTTTTAAAGCGAAATTTCAAAGCATTGTTAGTGCAGATTTGAGAAAGCGTTGAACGAGAATCGTTCCGATTCCAGAACCGTGACGTTTACGGAATTAAATCCTAAATTATTGGATTATTATTCTAAAAGAAATTTGGATTTTCTATTGTAATCTTTCCAATGCAAATTTATTTTCTTACAATTTAGTCCCAAATTTTTAGATCTGAAATCCTGTAATTTCAGCTTTTGCACTCAGCCCCCTGCAATTTTTTGGAAAATTTTCTGAACTGTTCCAGATTTTAAAATAAAATTTTTCAGTTCTACCCCTGAGCAGTTCAGAATTCTGAATTCTTACAGTTTCTGTTTTTACATATTTACCCCTTAAACTTTTAGAAAACTGCAATTTAGCCCCTGCTGCACAAATGTTTTCAGAAACAGATCCTGGACTTTTAAAACAATGACAGACTAAGCCCTGGACTGCTAAAAGAGTTTCTGAAATTCTGAAAGTTTTCA